>JAOVVI020000849.1:0-27625 GCA_028571085.2 Nepenthes alata | reverse complement strand
AGAGCGTATTTTATTTTATTACTCTTATTTCTCATTATACTTTCTTTTGTGAGTTGTTAGATGTGTTAAATGATTTGTAATCAATCATTTTTCACTTGAGATTGTAGTAAATAGATTTTGGAAGAAGCTATTTATAACAGGTACTATTATTATAATAGATTTATTCAAAATTTATTTCGTAATTTTTTTCTTGATTAAAAAAAAATTTCATGTTAAAATACAGTACATTGTTGTATTTTATGTGCGTACGAGTTTGATGGTTGACGTTTGACAGAAAAATTCAAATTTCGTTCAGCTACGTAGGATTATGTGTATTCGGGTCGAACCCCAATCACTTCAACTTGAACTCCTTGCTAGCCTTGGTTGAATTACTTCAACGAAGGTACAAGTAAAGACTTCCGTCAGCTCTTTGACCAATGTTTGTAGCCGAGTAAACTCCTCAATGTCAGTCTGAAATTTACCTTCTCGGATAACTTAGCGAGTTGCTCACGACAACTAACCACCGGCAAGGACCCCCATTGAGCTAAGAAATCGCGTTCAAAGTCAACCCAACCCACCTTAATCGTCTTATCACTTTGGCATATTCCGATTCAGCCAATCTACCCTGGTCGCTCGCCTAGCTGTCTAGATGGAAGCTGGTTTCCTATCTTCTTATATCACTTTATAAATGTTGAAAGAGTCCTTCACTTCATCTAGTCAATTGTGAGGATTATCTCAATCGAAATTAGGGAAGTTCATCTTTGGTAACTTTGGGCCCTTGTCACGACACACATGCCGCCTCAATTTATCACAGCAACCTTGCTCGTTTCTCCTGCAGTGCAGTTTTCCCTTGTAGAGTGGTCTGTGCAGTCATTCTCACGTCTCTTCAAACTTGGTCCTCAACTTAAGCATTTGTGCTTTTTTCAATCTCGTTAACCATATGACATTCCTTTGGTAGTCAAGAAGCTTCCGGTGACCCTCGTGTGGGCCAACCTTTCAAGTATATCGTTGGCACATTTTCTTTGAGACTTTCCCAAGATCTGCCCTCGTTTTTCAACCTAAGACACCTTAGATCATCATCTGTCTTTGACTTAATATTCATTTATTCGACTGGTTTCCTCTATTATTTTCCTTGACGTAATTAGACCATCCTGAACTTGAATCGGAAACCTCGTCGGTGAAGTAAATCATCGTCATCATATTGAGACTCACTTATTCCTCATCTTTCTTTGTGATTTTAATTATTCAGATGACTTTTGACTGATTTTTATTCTGTCGTTTTTACTCCAACATTACCTTTTCATTTAACATCTTTTTTGATTGTAGTGAATAATTGTGCAACCAACATCATTGCCTCCTCAACCATCTTTGTGAGTCTCTCTTGGCCTCCTCTAATGCTTCTAATCATGACTAATTACCGGATCGATACTAATTCCATACTTCAATTCAAAACAACAAAATCATGTGAATAAAATTAATCAGATCGGGTAAAAGCGGCACTATACACTCACACTGACTTGATAAATATGAATAAAATACAACAACTTTGATGGGTCCAATAACTATGGGCCAGGCCCCGCAGTAAGCCCACAATCCAACATATTTCCTTCAAAATAAAAGTCCCACATTACTTTTGGAGAAACATTACATCTACAACTCCAACTATAAAAGCAAGCACCCTCAAGAATTGAAGGACAAGTTGGAGAAGCTCGAAGAAGCTCCATATGGCTCAGAGAATGGCATAGCTGTTATTAGCCGATTTCCAATGAGAGTAAACTGGTGGCCAGGAGACCCTCGTTTCTCCTCTCATCCAGGAGGCCCCTCGGCTCTCCGCCCATCCAGGACCCCTCGGCCACTTCCAGTTCTTGAGGCTTTTGGTCCTCTCGCTTGGTGGCAGTCGGACCTCTGCCGCCAAGAGGCCATTAGCCCTCCCCCTGTCTAGAGGCCATCAGCCTTCTATCTGTTAGAAGGCCCTCAACCCTACGTCTGCTAAGAGGCCCTCATCCCTCCTCCAGTTCGGAGGCTCTCGGCCCTCCTTCGGTCCGGAGGCCCTTGGCCCTCAGTTAGTCCCAGAGGTCCTCAACCGTCCTCTAGTTTGGAGGCTCTCAGCCCTCCCCGCTAGGAGGCCCTTAGCCCTCCTCTAGTCCGAAGGTTCTTGACCCTCCGCCGGTAGGAGGCCCTCAGCCCTCCTCCTGTCCGGAGGCCCTCAATCCTCCATCTAGGAGGCGCGGAGCTCTCTTCCTTCCATGAGGCACGGAGGCCATCGGCCCTCTGCCCCCAGAAGCCCCTCAGCCCTCCATCCGTCCGGAGGCCCTCAACCCTCCGCTAGCCAGGATGCCTTTAGTCCTTCATCTTGGAGTCATGATCCCTCCATCCCGGAGTCAGAAGCTTACTGTCCAAGAGTTAACCCTCTACTCAAGTAACTAGAATGTTTACTCACTAGTACAACTTAATCCTTCTTCTCTAAGTCGCCCTTTTACGGGGCGCACTCCAAGCCGTCCTCTGCGGGCGCACCTATAAACCACCCTCCGCGGGCACAACTATAAGTCGCCCCTCTACCGGGCGCACTCCAAGCCGTCCTCTGCGGGCGCACCTATAAACCGCCATCCATGGGCGCACCTATAAATCGCCCTCCGCGGGCGCAACCCTCTGCCGAGCGCACCTATAAGTCGCCCATCTACCGGGAGTACTCCAAGCCACCCTCTACGGGCACACCTATAAGCCGCACTCTGTGGGTGCAATAATAAGCCGCCATTCTGTCAGGCGCACCTATAAATCACCCCTCTGTCGGGCACACTCCAAGCCCCCCTCTGTTAGTGCACCTATAAGCCACCCCTCTGCCGGGCACACATATAAGCCGCCCCTCTGTCGGACACACCTATAAGCCGCATCTCTGTTGAGCGCACCTCTAAGTCGCCCTCCATGGACGCGCACCTATAAGCCGCCCTCCACGGACGCACCTATAAACCGTCCCTCTGCCAGGGCGCACCTCCAAGCCACCTTCTGTGGGCGCACCTATAAGTTGTTCCTTTGTCGGACGCACCTATAAGCCGTCCCTCAGCCGGACGCACCTCCAAGCCACCCTCCGCTGGCGTACAGGTAAGCTGCCCCTCTATAAAGCGCATTTATGGAGCTCAAGCCTCCAAATGCATCCCTCTCATACTCCCCTTATCGCTGCATCTTTGCATTCTCATCACATTTACCTTTAAACGTGCATTCCTCCATTTATTGCAGAAGATATCTGACTTGAGTGTCAGTGTCAACGGGGTTGGCCCCCCGTTGTCCTCTCACATCTTGTTTGTGGTTCGTGTTGTGCAAGTTCTTGGTTATCAGGGACAGAGATCGGATCCGATCCAGATCGACCCACAACGGAAGATAGGAAGGCTCCCTAATCAGTACAATAATTAGGAACCCGAGATACAAGATTAGCGCCGTCTGTAGAAAACGCGATAAAAAATCTAACGTCTCCTCCCAACACTCAATCTCTTACGTAAAACAAACATGTTCAATACTCGTGCTCCAGCAAACACGTCGGTTGAAGATATTACCTCCCATGGTGACAACCCCTCATCGAGTAGCCATGCCGATAGGTGATTGACGCCAAATGTACGAGTGCCCGGCGCTTAATAGAGCACCCTCTACTTGACCGACTCCATCTGTCAGATGATGTAACACTGGGTGCTTCTTCGATCGGCTTTCAAGCAATCCGAGAAAGTCACATCCTCAGAGGATCAATCGGCCAGACGACCTTAGGACCTAGGTGGTTCCCAGTACCTATCTCATCAGGCCGACGACCTCGGTATTCGAGAGTATCTGAGCAACAGGGCCCACTCTCGGAAAAGTGATCGATCCAATTCCAAGGAGCCAAGCTAAAGGGGCCAGACTGGGCAGCAAAGCTTCCCTCAAAATTTAAGCTTCGCTTCCGTCCTTCACTCTTCAACTAAATAGAGCGTCTTGGAGCCCTACAGAACGCAAAAGCTCTCCGGCACTCCATCTCTCATTCGGTCGGCCTGTAGCAGTTTTCTGAACTGAGGAGCTCTCCGATATTCCAGTCAAACGGAGGAGCATTTCGGCATTCCAATCGGATTGAGGAGCGCTCCGGCTCTCTAGCCAGTCACCTTTGTTGCCAGATCTTCTCTGGCCTACCGGAGCTCTCGCCACCATATCTCTCTGGCCTGTCAGAACTCATTGCTAGATCTTCTCTGGCCTATCGTAGCTCTTTGCCAGCAAATTTTCTCTCGCCTGCCATAGTTCTTCGCCGCCAGATCTTCTCTGGCCTACCAAAGCTCTATGTCGCCAGATTTTCTCCGGCTTGTCGGAGCTCCTTGCCGTAGATCTCTCTCGCCTGCCAGAGCTCATCGCTAGATCTTCTCTAGCTTGCGCGAGTGCTCGCCGCCAGATCTTCTCCGGCCTGATCTTCACCACACAGTATCACTCCAGTCAGTAGGCCGATCCCGCTGCTACCTGTTGCACGGCAGCAGACCCTGTAAAAGTTATGGTAAAACATACAATTGGGGCTCGATGTTCTCGACCCACCACCCATTGCACCGTAGAAAATATCATCCGGCCAAACGTTGCACTGGTTCGGGTTACTTGAGGCAATATCAGCTGACAATGGGACTCAAACCACTGGCCAACAGGCTACCGAGGCAATTATACCACGCTACCCAACAAATTCACAGCAAAGGACCAAATCCTATGGAGCATAGGGGCCATAGGTCGAGGCGCCTATCAAAGCGCCCTGACAACCCTCCAAAGTGGTGCACGCTAGCCGTACACTTGATACGGTAAGCCGACTGCAAAAGCACCACTCACGCACCGACGACGATTCCACGCCGAATGTAGGTAAGTCTTTCATATTCCATACTGCTTGCTTGAATCACATTTTTGTTACGAGTGATTACATAATACTATATAAAATAATGTGACCTAGACTTCCTCTAAGTCGGGCGAGTTTTTACCCGTTTGTAACTAAACCCTGGTCATCCAGGCGGCCCATGAACGATCGTAACTAAATGCTGGTCATCCAGATGGCCTATGAGCGGTCGAATTAAACCCTGATCATCCAGGCGGCCTATGATCGGTCAAATTAAACATTGGTCATTCAAGCGGCCCATAAGCAGTTGAATTAAACTCTGGTTATTCAGACGGTCCATAAGCGATCGAATTAAACCTCGGTCCCGTGACCGAGCAGCCCATGTGTGGTCAAAATCAAAACCTTAGGGGGCTTTTTAGCATGCGTGCAGCGACCTCCTCCCGAAAGAGGGAGCACCATCAATCAGCGACGGTCCGCGGACTAGGACCAGACGCATGAAAGCTACGATGTCCTCAAGAAGGACTGAGCATTGACAGTACATGCGGGTGACGGCCTAGGCTAGCAAAAGCACGGTAACGATAGCTTACAAGCTTAGCTGGTAACCTCATCTTCTCAGTGCCACGACCTCATCTTGGAAGGGGCGAGCACAACCCACCAGACGTGTTCGTCCAAGGCAAGAAGGCTTAGATGATAACCGCATCTCCTCAGGGGCACAACTACCCTTCACGGGAATGATTAGGATTCAGTGCAAATCATCGCCAGCAGCCCTGACACTCCACTAGAAAGCGAAGTGGCATCATTGAAGAGGGAGTCACAAAGATCGAGATCCCAGGCTTGGCCGTGGTCACGATATCAACCCATTTGTTCGATCCGAGAGTTAAAGGATCCCCAGTTTCACCAATTGAGTTTCGTGGGGGCTCCTCACTCTTAATCCCATTGGCTAACTCGCCTACGGCAAGAGCTCTTCCAAGGAGCGCAAGGTGCATCCTTTTACTACAGCTCGAACGATCAGCTATCTTAAGCCGAGTTACCTCCCGACCTCTCGAAGTGCATCCTTATAGTGAGGAGATCTGATCTCGAGCCTGAGATCTTCTCTCTGCGTGCTCCTAGGTCTCTCCTTAGACTCAAAAGGCTCGCAACAAATCCGGTCAACAAAGATTTTTGGCTTAGAACTGCTCTCTGGATTCGAGCACTTCGCCGGTCAACAAGGATTTCTGACTTTGAACTACTCTCCGGATTTGAGTACTTCGCTAGTCAACGAATCCTGTCAACAAGGAGTTTTTGCTTTGAACTGCTCTCCGGATTCGAGCACTTCGCTGGTCAACGTTTTCTGTCAACAAGGATTTCCGGCTTTGAACGGCTCTCCGGATTCGAGCACTTCGCCGATCAACGAATCCAATCAACAAGGATTTCTGGCTCTAAACTGCTATCCGGATTCGAACACTTTGCCAGTCAACCTTTCCAGTCAACAAGGATTTTCGACTTTGAACTACTCTCTGGATTTGAGCACTTCGCCGGTCAACTTTTTTGGTTAACAAGGATTTTTGGCTTCGAACTGCTCTTCGAATTTGAGCACTTCACCGGTCAACTTTTTTGATCAACAAAAATTTCTGACTTCGAACTGCTCACTGGATTCGAGCATTTCACCGGTCAATGAATCCGATCAACAAAGATTTCTGGCTCTAAACTACTCTCCGGATTCGAGCACTCTTCCGGTTAACTTTTTCGATCAACAAGGATTTTTGGCTCAGAATTGCTCTCCGGATTTGAGCACTTCACCGGTCAACAATGCTTGTTGACTCCGAATTACTGTCCAGATTCGAGCACTTTACCGGTCAACGAATCCAATCAATAAAGATTTTTGACTTCAAACTGCTCTCCGGATTCGAGCACTTCGCAGGTCAACAATGCTTTTCGACTCTGAACTGCTCTCTAAATTCGAGCATTTCGTCAGTCAATGAAGCTTTTCAGCTCTAAATTGCTCTGCGGATTCGAGCACTTCATTGGTCAACAAAATCGGACAACCATATTTTCAGCTCTGTTCTGCTCTCCGGATCAAGTGATGCGGTTAACCAAGCTCGTCAACTATTAATCTGGTTCCATCGACTCTCCAGAGTTAAACTTTTCTGTCAATGAATCCAGGTCAGACTCGAGGGGACAACATGACCAGTCTCGTCCCATTATGAACATGCCATAGGCCGAAAATTTGGTCCACCGCCATGGGGGGCTAGTGATGGGTCAAATAACCATGAGCCAATGGGTCAAGCCCCGCAGTAAGCCCACAATCTAACATACTTCCTTCAGAATAAAAGTCCCACATTGCTTTTGGAGAAACAGTGTATTTGCAACTCCCACTATAAAAGTAAGCACCCTCAAGCAATGAGCGACAAGTTGGAGTAGCTCGAAGAAGCTCCATATGTCTCTGAGAATGGTATAGCCGTTGGTAGCCGATATCCAATGAGAGCAAATTGGCTGCTAGGAGACCATTGACTCTCCTCTCATCCAGGAGGTCCCTCGGTTCTCCGACAATCCGGGGCCCCTCGACCATCTCCAGTTCTTAAGGCTTTTAGTCCTCTCGTTTGGAGGTTGTCGGACCTCTACCGCCAGGAAGCCCTCAGCCCTCCTCCCGTGCAGAGGCCATTAGCCTTCTGTCCGTTAGGAGGCCCTCATCCCTCCGCCTGCCAGGAGGCCCTCATTCCTCCTCCAGTCCAAAGGCTCTTGGCCCTTTCCGTCCACAGGGCTCTCAACCCTCCTTTCGTCCGGAGGCCGTTGGCCCTCCGTTAGTCCCAGAGGCCCTCAGTCCTACGCTTGCCAAGAGGCCCTCAGCCCGCCTCTAGTACGAAGGCGCTCGGCCCTCCTCTAGTCCGGAGGCCCTCGGTCCTCCTCCGCTAGGAGGCCCTCAGCTCTCCTCCTGTCCGGAGGCCCTCAATCCTCCATCCAGGAGGCGCGGAGCTCTCCTCCTTTCAGGAGGTACGGAGGTTATCGGCCCTCCGCCACTAGAAGGCCCTCAGCCCTCCTTCCGTCCGGAGGCCATCAGCCCTCCGCCAGCCAAGAGGCCTTTAGCCCTTCGTCTTGGAGTCAGGATTCCTCCATCCCAGAGTCAGGAGCTTGCTGTCCAAGAGTTAATCCTCTACTCAGGTAACTAGAACGTTTACTCACTAGTACAACTTAATCCTTCTCATCTAAGTCACCCCTCTGCAGTGCGCACCTATAAGCCGCCCCTCTGCCTGGCGTACTCCAAGCCATCCTCTGCGGATGCAACTATAAGCCGCCTTCCGCGGGCACAACTATAAGCCGCCCCTCTGCCGGGCATGCCTATAAGCAGCCTCTCTACTGGGCGCACTCCAAGCCGCCCTCTGCAGGCGCACCTATAAGCCGCCCTCCGCGGGCGCAACTATAAGTCGCCCCTCTATCGGGCGCACATATAAGCCACCCCTCTATCGGGCGCACATATAAGCCACCCCTCTATCGGGCGCACCTATAAGGCGCCCTTTTGCCGGGCGCACTCCAAGCCGCCCTTCGTGGGCGCACCTATAAGCCGTCTCTCTGTCGAACGCACCTATAAGCCAACCCTTTGCCGGGCACACCTCCAAGCCGCTCTCCATGGGCATACAGGTAAGCCATCCCTCTGCCGGGCGCATTCGTAGAGCTCAAGCCTCCAAATACATCCCTCTCACACTCCCCTCCTCGCTGCATCTTTGCATTCTCATCGCATTTACCTTTAAACATGCATTTTTTCGTTTATTACGAAAGATATATGACTTGAGCGTTAGAGTGTCAACGGGGGATAGCCCCCTGTTATCCTCTTGTTTATGATTTATGTTATGCAGGTTCTTGGTTATCAGCGATGGAGACCGGACCCGATCCAGATCGACCTGCAATGAATGATTGAAAGGCTCTTTAATCCGTACAATAATTAAATACCCGAGACGCAACAAGCTTTATCAGAAAAATATATTTTTTAATAATTAATAATATCATATAATAATATGACACTCCTAATATTTTGTGTTATATCTTGGGATAAAGGTATCATAAATTATGATAATTAAACCCTAACATGCCATTCACACATTAAATAAACGAAGACCATGGATTACCTTTAACTTCTTCAACTTGGTCCAGTAAACAAGAAAGGGGGCATCTTCATTTATTGAAAACATAGCTTTCAAGCATCATTAAGTATGTCAGAATTTAAGGAGATGAGTAATAGTTTAAAAAAAAAAAGTAAACACATGAAAAAATATTATATTTATGTAAAATTTTTTTAAAGAAAAAAAACACTAAGGACAAAGAAGGATAAATTTTACTATTTTTAAAAAATGGATATAAGGTCTGGTACAAAATTATAGAAAAATTCTCCAGCTCAAACCCTAAAAATTAGAACAGGTATGTGATGGCCACTGAAGTGTCCATCACACGGTTTATTTGCAGCCATCTACCAAAATTCTTCCTAAAATATGCAGCAAAAGCAACTATTTGATGAAAAACACATGAGATCAGAAATTAATAAAATTTTACCTTTTATGTTAAATTTTCAAACAAATCGATCATACAAAATAAATTTGGATCATATTTAATAAAATATTTCCTCAAATGACGAAGAATCTCCCATCCCCTTTGTTATCAAACACAAGAATATTTATTACATACGCTCAGATATTGTCCCCTTTTCTTCCACTCCTCTTTGGGAGAAAAATAAACTAGGAGTGACAAATTCAGTGAAATTAACTTGGACAAATCCTAGTAGTGCATACATGAAGGAGATGGGGAATATTTAATGAAGAGTGATCAGGAGAAGTTGCTCTCTTCAACTTGTTTTGCCTAGCTCATCGAAGAAACAAAGGCCAAAATTATCAGCATGCTAAACTAGCATCACAAATATCTGATTTTACTCATTGCAAGTATGTACCAAATCCTTCATTGTTGTATACCAGAGCCACATTAACACTTTGAGACATTATCACCTTCAAATAAACTGTGATCATACAAAGAGAATGAGAGCTTCAAATCAAAGCACACAATTTGAGTTCAGTTCTCCTTTTTGCATTGCTGTTCTGCCTCATGTACAAAAACGATATTTGCCGAGCGTGACAAAAGGGCCTGTCACTGCTCCTCATCATTCCCTTCGATCCTGGTCATTAATCAATCAACAATAAAGACATGACACCACATATGCAGAACAAGTGCAAATAACAATGCTCCTAATTGGATAAAACTTCTAACTAGATACTCTGTAAAACCATGGGGAGTTTTCTGCCTCAGAGAGAGAGTTGCTTAAACACAAATTGCTCACATGCAAATAAATTTTCTCAAATTGCTTATTTTTGTAGCTCTAAAGGATTAAAATGTTGATTTTAACTATTTTTTGAAATTATTATGAGGAAAAATCCACATATATTATTCATTTTAAATCAAGTTCTAAGAGTCTTTTGAATAATTCTTGACGTAATACTAAGATTGATTTATTATGATATGAAGGTCCCTTTGTATTCAAAGGGCCTTGAATCTACAAGGAAGACAGGACCCTAATTATTGTGCCATAGCATGGTATATAGGTTGAGACTTGATGGCCCTCTATAATGTAATACATGATGTCGCTAGACACTCATAGATCCAACAGTGAAAGCTTTCTTCTGCACCAGGCACCTTTTTTATGCTCACTTTTTTGACACTTGTTTTAGTTAATAGCATGTCATCACTATTAGCAATATTGAAAGAAGGCTTCAGGTTCACAATTTTTTCTTTCCTTTTTCAACATTTAAAGGCCTCAATTTCTGTGATTACCTATTCTCACAAAGTGATGCACACATTCCCCATAACTGGCTAATCCATGTGGTTAAAAAAAATTGGAGCATTGTTTATAGCCAAATTTCTCACCATGATACTTTTTGAAGTAACCATTTCTTCTTTTTGAAATTATGAGGCATATAAGTCATGCGAATTCATTTCTGACATTTCATTAGAATCTACCTCATGCAATTGTGCCTGTTTATGACTGAATGATGCAAGATCTTTGGTCCAATCCGCCTCAATATCATCACTTTCCTCAGGTCGTGTAATGTTTGCATTGACTAAAATTGATGGGTATACACTAGAATTGTGACTCTTTATGCTAGCCCTAATACTTGCTCCTGTAAAGGCCACATCTTTGGTTTTCCTTTGGGTCCCTGCAAAGCTGCACGAATGCAGAGGCGGGCCTCCAAAGATAATGTCTCCTTGAGATGCATTAGTCACGTGTGAGACATCTGACCTCATATCTATTGGTACCCTCTCATTATCACCACCCTTTTTCAGTTGAGAAACGAGTGCAATACGACCATTTCTTTGAGCATGCTTTCTACTGATTTGAGGTTCCTGCAAACAGACGAATTAAAACACTAATGGAATGGACATCACGTAAACTGCTCTTATCTTTTCTTTCGTGCACACAGTCATGGAGAGTGGACCTCTGGTCGTCCCAACATGCTGACACTGCTTGGCTCTGGCAAACCTTTGTGCACCCGCCTTGGCACTCTTGATGATGATGAATCTTGAACTCTTCCCGTCTTTTTCCTGAAATTACAGGGATAAGTCAGTCAGACTAGTTGTTTTGATTGTGTCCTCTTTTTCTTCTATGCATGAGAGCAGATTGCTTTCATACAAGAAACACCATATTCCACAGATGGACATTTGATGACTGAAAACCAAAGTCGAGAGTGTGATGTATAGTTTTTCTTGTAATTGTTATAAATGAATTTAGAAACGCAAAGAGACTATAGGGAAATCGAAGTTGTCATAGCTCTAACAGGCAGCAAAACAAAACAAAATGATGCTGTACCTGCGTGCTTCCTCCCTACTCTTTGCATCAATCTCTTTACTAGGTGGGTACTTTGGCAAGCTTTCTGGGTCACATGCATAAGGCATTGTTGTAAAGTACTGCAAAGAGATAAAATGTCAACACACGAGCAAATAATCTTAGATAAAGGAAAAGAAAGACTAGGTAGGTCATCCTTCATCAGTTGTCACATAGTAAATGATTCAATAGTACTAATTTTGTGTAGCGTTAGATATATACCGTGACCATTTAAAACACTTATGCAAGAAAAAATACTAAAATGCAAAATCTAAAAAACATTATGATACTTCTGGCATAACAATTGGACATTTTTACATTTAAATTGCATTTGTTTCACATGAAAATTAAATTACGGGAAATGAGATTGCCATTCCCCAGTTCTCACTTCAATTCCTCACATTCCAATATTAATGCATCGGGATATTAAAATACCGAGACTGCAATAAGGTTTAAGTAGTTCTTGCATTCAAGGGTGTGGGGCTTAGTGGTTTAGGGTTTAGTGATTAGGGTTCTTGGTTCTGGGTTAAACATTATGGTTTAAGGAATCACTTATAAGGGTTAAGGGTTATAAATTCACAATTTAGAGGTTTAGTGGTTTAGGGGTTTGGCGATTAAGGCTCATGGTTCAGGGTTCATGGTTTAGTGATTCAAGGTTCATTGTTTAGAGTTCATGGTTCAGGGACTTAGGTTTGGAGTTTGGAGATTAGTGTTTTTAGTTTGGGGTTTGGATTTTTTGGTTTATTGCTTAGAATTTAGGGTTTAGGGTTAGATTGCAGGTTATAGGGTTTTTGTTTTTAGATTTAGGGTTTATGGTTTATGGTTTGGAGTTTGGGATTTAGGGTTTAGGTTCCAAGATTTAAGGCTAAGAGTTCATGATTCAGGAGTTTAAGCGTTCTTAGTTTAAGGGTTCAGAATTCAGCATTTAGGGTTTAGGGTTTCTAATTTTCAATTCTTGGTTTGGGGTTCTAGATTTAAGATTTAGGGTTTTTGGCATTTTGTAATTGGTGAGGTTTTAGGTGTTTTGGTTTAGTATTTAGGGTTTACGATTTAAAGTTGAGGGTTTAGGCATCAAGCTTTAGTGTTCAAGGTTAAGCATTAAGGGTCCAAGGTTAATGTCTTTTGGGTTCAAGGTTTAGGATTCTGGGTTTAAGATTCATGGTTTAGAGTTTCGGGATTATGATTAGGAGTTTAGGATTTAGGGTATAAGGTATAGGGTTTAGGGTTTATTATTTAGGGTTTAGCATTTTGGGCTTGGAGTTTAGGATTTGGGGTTTTAGGTTTGGGGTTTTAGGTTTCGGATTTAGGAAATGGTATTAAGGGTTCATGATTTAGGGTATAGGGCTTTAGGGTTTAGGATTAGGGTTTTACGGCTAGTGGGTTAGTGTCTAGGGTTTAGGGTTCAGCATTAAGGGTTCATTGTTTAGGGATCAAGATTAAGGATTAAGGGTTCATGGCTTTGTTTAGTGGTTTAAGGTTCAAGGCGCCAAGTGTTAAGTGTTCAACGGTTAAAGATTTAGGTGTCATGGTTAATGCTTCCGCATTAAGAATTTAAGGTTAAGCCTTCATGGTTTTGGGGTTAGGATTTAGGATTTAGGTTTCAAGATTTGGGGTTCAAAGTTCAGCTTTTTGATAATAGGGTTAAGAATTCAGGGTTTAAAGATTTTGTTTTGGGTTAGGAATTTTGGGTTCAGGGCTGGGGTTGCAGAAATACCACATGGACTGATTTCATGAGTGTGCGAATCAAATACCCAAACTTCAGGGGGGATTAACCTATGTTGCTTGAGTTTCCTATTGTAAAATCTTATACCTACTTGAATTAGCCAACCAAACCTCTTGAATTCTTCAATCCAAATGTTCCTTCTATACCTGCAAACAAACACAGCCTATATCACTCTTTAAGGAAAATGAAATTTACCTCAGACCTGAGGGCATTGGCAGCAGTCCCCCGATTCTCTGGCTCGATAGACAAAAGAGTTTCCAGTAGGTTAACTGCAGGTTCTGGGAAACCTTTGCATCTTTCACGAAGGGAGCTTTCATATGGAGCCTGGGGTTTAAACATGGTTGCATGAGGCAACATCGATTTTTTCCAGAACTCCTCTAATGGTGAGCCACAAAGCCTGAAGATTTTGTGTAGTTGCTCAACCTGTGGAAGTACTCAATTAATAAAGGTAAACCATAGGAACACTGAAAATTCTGACAATTATTGAAGGACATTTGCAGATCTTACCCATCTAAATTAATGAAAATTTTTTTGCACACTCAGCCATAGGGCCAAGCTAGTCTTATTCATCACTATTTCCACACACAGCAATATTCCAACAAGTACATTTCAACTTCACCGCATCATCTTCAAGGCTAATATGATGTCACATATTGGGAGACATTTAGACAATAATGTGGTGATAGAACTAAAAGCACCTATATTAAATTGTTTCTTTAAAATGTCTAAATTAGATTGTCTATATTATTATTCTAAATTCAGATAACTGTTACAATTCATGTGACACATCATGATGTCCATATTGATTATCTATACCAATTAAATAATATTTTTAGGAGATTTTTAAAATAGCTACTTTTTCAACCCACCCCTTAATAGTTGAACTTTATTTGTCATATCATCCAACAACATTTTTAAAAAAATAATTTTTGAAAAATATCTTTTTTGTCATGAGGAGGGTATAAATCGGAATTAAGATGAGCAACGGTGATGGTAACAATTGTTATGCCATTTTAGGCCTTTAATTTCACATCTTTTCTATATTAATTTATTTTCTTCATTTAATAACAGATATAATTTTACAGAAATGAACAAATCACTTTTGTAGTCACAATCTATGAAATACGTACACTGATATGGGACACAGACACGACGCGATACCGACGCGCCGACATACTATTTTATAAAAATTAAAGACGCGATACATTTGGGACACATAAATTAAAATTATGATTTATAATTTTTTTAATTGATAAATACTATTATTTTATACTTAATTTGAGGGTTTATCACCTTCATTTATGATGAAAAAAATTATATCTTTGTACCACAAAAAATTAGTTGTGTTATTGCCTCTATTTATTTCACTTCTATATTCGTCTCATCTTTCTCAAGTCTTGACTCTATTTCCTATAAAAATCTGATAAAAAAAAGCGTCGCCTATCACGAAAGAAGAAGTCTCTCTTGACTAATATTCTTAAAGAGTGGAGATTATTGACAGAAATAAAAAAAAAGATATTGCTTTAATTTTTAAAAATTATAAAATAACCTACATTTTTTAAAATTTATAAAATAGCCCACAGTTTTTTAAAAATTATAAAATTATTCAAAGTATTCAAAACGCGTCCAAAATATGTTGAGACGTGTCCGGAATGTGTCTAAAATATGTCGGGATGTGTTCAAAATATGTCGAAATGTGTCCAAAATATGTCAGACAAAAAAAAAAAAAAATTAAAACGTGTCGGAACATATCCAGTACATGTCAAATACTGACATTTTGAACCCACAAAACTATCCGTGCATAATTGTAGTAAAGTGACATATCATTCTCCAGCTCTAAAGAAGTAGCTTAGCAACGAGTTACAGAATAGAATAACACACAATATATAACACCCAGCCTCACTTGGATATGTGATGATTTTGAGTTCCTTTATAAGAAGAAGATGGCCTTGCAACTAACAAGAACTGTTCCTTTTTCAGGCTCGAGTTTAAGCTGTTGGGCTAGTTAGTCTTACTCTGGGGATTACATATAAGAATTGAATATCACGATTTTTCCTTTAAAAAAAGCGACTGTAATAACAGAGTAAATGGAATGCAGACTAGGAGTGATCACCTCAGTTTTCCCCTTAAGGATGGGCTTCCCAATGAGAAGTTCGGCAAATACACAACCCACACTCCAGAGGTCCACATATGCGCCATAGTTTGTCGAGCCTAACAGAAGTTCAGGAGGACGATACCACAATGTCACTACACGACTGGTAAGTGGTTGCCTGTACCTTGTGCTTATGAAATTTGCCAGACCAAAATCAGCCAATTTCAAGACTCCATTGTGCAACAATATATTTGAGGTTTTTATGTCTCTATGCATTACACCTCGGCTATGGCAGTAATCAAGACCGTACAATAGCTGCTGCATAAAACACTTGATCTACAGACCAAAAGCAACAATTTTTTTTCTTAGACTTCATTAAAAATGTCACTGTGTCAGGTTTGCAGTAATAATTATGGGCTACAAATCAATGAATACGAAACAAACCTGTGATCCGGTGAACTTGATATCAGGACATGAGATGAGTCCGGAAAGATCGTGCTCCATGTAATCAAAAACAAGATATATGCTGCTAGATAGTTGGGAAGTAATTAAACCATGCAACTTCATTATATTCGGATGGTCAAGCCGGCGGAGAATTGTTATTTCCCTTGCCATAAATCTGACACTCTCTGGATGAAAATTGTCGAACCTCACTTTCTTCAAAGCAACAATCCTCCCAGTTGCATTCTCACGCGCCCGGAAGACACTGCTGTATGTACCTTGTCCAATCTACATATGCAGTCAAAATTCAGCAAAATCCTTGTGGGACATAGACGGTAGATGATAATAGCATATCATGCATTTCACCGAAAAAAAAAAAAATCAGAGAGAGAGACATATTACTATTTAATAAAAAATGACTCAGAGAGAAACAACACTTCACCTCAAACTAAACCAACATTAGATATCAAAAGTATTGCCCAAACAGAAACAGGTTTATCTGGAAAGTAGATCATTGAGTTGAAAGTTGACCTCCAGGAGGAACATAGACATAAAGATATTACTTCTTAGCAAGCAAATGATTTGTGCCTCATTCAACATCAATAATGCATTGAGTCCCAATCACTGGCAAACCGGTTGTATTTGAAACAACAGCTGTGCCCTTTGCTAATGAAAGAAAGTAAGCCCATTAAAGAATTTGTTGATGGGTTCAATGAAATAATTAGAGATCAAAAAAATGTTGACATGAAACTTGAAGTGGAAGAACAATTTATGATGTTGTCGTGAAATTACCTCCATCATATGAACAATTCAGTGATACAATGTTGTACGGTTGAACGAGTAAGTCATTGAAAGATGTTAAGGAGTCCTTGAACTCTAAGAAGCTAAAAAGCAGATGGTTGAAAATCATGTTGAGGATCAAGTAGAGGGTTTGCTTGTGAGAGGAAGAGCACATGACAAGGGTCTAGTAGTAAAGGGAGACCTAGAACGAAATAGAAGTCTAAAAAAAAGGTGAGATGCTTCTGCTGTCATAAGATTGGGCACATTAGAAAAAAAATTAGCTGAGTTGGAAAGATACGGGGAAGAACAAAAATGATGAATCCTAAGATACATTACAACAAATTCCCCTAGTGGAGGAGTTTTGATGATACTGAGGGTGAGGTTCTAGGAATATCTGTCAATAGTTCAGGTGACAAGTGGATTCTTGTTTAAGCTTGTACATATGTGTCTTAACATAAATTGATTTTCCACGTACTTAGAAGCCAGTAGGGGTAAAGTTCTATTGGGTCACAATAAGGTACTTGCAGTTGCTCGCATGGGAACAATTATGAATTAAGATGCATGATGGTATTTTTTGACATTGGAGACTCCACATGTTCCATAACTTAAAGAAAAAAAGAACCTAATAACTTCTAGCATTCTTGACTGTCATTGCTATTGATATTCAGCTGAAGGTGGAGTCATTGAAAGTTTCACAGGGTGCCTCAGTTGTATGTGAAAGGAAAGTGGGTTAATGGTCTTTTCTATCTTCAAGGAACATGTCTTCATCAGTTGATTCAGAGAGTATTTCTACTAAGTTATGGCAGATGGTTTTGGGGCATATGAGTGAGAGAAGCATGACATAGTTGAGTAAAGAGGACGACTGTGTGCTCAGAAAATTGGAAAATCGCATTTTTATGAGCACTGTGTTTATGAAAAACAATACTGTGTGAAATTCAGTGCAATTATTCAAAGGACCAAACATATAGAAGACAACATTCAGTCAGATTTGGGGTGTCCCATTCCAATCCAATCTAAGGAGGGAGTATAGTATCTGTTGGCTTTTTTATTGATGACTATTCTAGGAAAGCATTGGGTATTTTCTGAAATGCAAGAAAAATATCTTCACAGCCTTTGGGCAGTGGAAAGCCTTGATTGGAAAAGAAGACTGGTAAGCACATCAAGAGTTTGAAAACAGATAATGGTTAAGAATTCTGCTCAGTTAAGTTTGATGTGTCTTGCAAGAATGAGAAAATTGCTAAACATGACACTGTCAGGATTAAGCCACAGCAGAAGGGAGTTGTAGACCAATAGATAGCACACTATTGGAGCGAGCACACAATATGCTCTCATATGTTGATTTTTGTTTAAGGACTTTTGGGATAAAGCTGTCTATATGGCTTACTACTAGGTGAATAAGTCTCAATCAATTGCAATTGAGTTGAATTCTCCTGAAGAGGTATAATTTGGCTTTCCTGTTGATTACTTAATTAAGAGTTTCTGGTTGCCAAGCTTTTGCTTATGTAAAAATTGATAGACTTAGAACTGAGGGTGAGAAATTCTTACTTCCAGGTTATGGTGTTCTGATAAAAAATCACCTAAATTTCTTATGTGTATCGATGCGACCATTGATGAGTCTGCTATGTCCGCAATGAGAACAAGTCTGTTCATGTTGATAAAGGCTGACATATTAGTGAGCAGGTGTAGTTAGAAGTTTAAACTTCAGAGCTTGCATGAAGACTTCGGTTTCCTTTTGAAGAGAAGCTGAAGATGCAACGTGTAAGGCATGGTTATTTGCTCCGAGCTTTATTCAAGAGGAAGGTTTTGATTTCAATGAAGTGTTTCTCCTCTCATGAAGCACAGTTCTATTTGTGCATTGCTTGTGTTGGTTGCCTTGGTTGACTTGGAGCTTGAACAGCGAGATGTCAAGATAACTTTCTTCATAATGGGCATGAGAAGGTGATTTGCATGCATCAGCCGGCATTTCATGGTTGAGGGTAAGGAAGACTATGTGTGCCCACTAAAAATTTCTTATGGATTGGAAGTCTCCTAGGTAGTGGTATAGATGGTTCATGCTTGAGCATGGTTACTGTAGGAATTAGGATAGTTTTGGGTATCATAGGAAGCTCTCCAGTGGTTTAATCATGTACTTATTGCATATCGGATGACATGTTGATTGTAGCCAAAGACGTACTACAAAATGATTTGAAAGCGTAGTTGTGGTGTGTTGAGATGAATAATTTGGGTGCAGCCAAGAGAGTCTTAGGAAAGAGATTTCCAGGATAGAAGGGCACGCAGATTGCACTTGGCACATAGAAAGTACATGGAGAGAGTGTTGGAGTGTCTTGGTATGAACTGTAAGCTAGTTAGTACTCTCCACTTGCAGCATATTTCAGGTTATCACCAGTATTGTCACCATTGATTTTAGGATGAGAAGCACAAGTCACGGGTTCCTTACGCAAGAGAAGTTGGTAGCAACAGGTATGTTACGGCTTGCAACAGGCCTAACACTTCACATGTTATTCTTTTTAGCAATTTTATGAAAAATCCTGAAAATTATCTCATGAGGAAGTAGTGAAATGGATCCTTAGGAATCTTAAAGGCACTACACATGCTCACTTGATTCATGATGAAGTTGCAAACTCTAATGTTAGTGTTGCTGGTTTTGTGGATTGCCATTATGCGGGTGATCTGTCCCTAATAGTTGACGTTTCCCACTTTCTAGTTGTGCCATTAGTTAGAAAGCAAAAATGCAATCCAACATTGCCTTGTCTACACAGAAGCAGAGTATATAGAAACTGCAGAGGTAGTGAAGGAAGTATTATGGTTGAGATTTTAGGTTGGTGGTATGGGTTTACAGAATGAACCTACTATTATAAATTGTGAAAGTCAGAGCTCCATACAGTTAACCAAATACCAGATGTACCATAAAAGCACCGAACACAGAGACATTAGATATCATTTTAGCAGGAAGATGAGATCTAAGGTATCATTTAAGTTGAAATTTGATTGGCATTTACAGCTGTGAATCATATGGAGATGATGACAAAGCATGTCCCTACAGTCAAGTTCAAGACTTCAAGTATTGGTAAACTTGATTGGCATTTATAGTTTTTAAGATTTGGTTTAATGGGTTTGGTGAAGGCAATTTGAAGAAGTTCTATACGCTGATAATTGAAAATTCAAGTCTAGGTGGAGATTTGTCTGATATACGTGGCTTGACTTGTTTACTACCTTGCCCATGTATAAAGCACACTTTAATAAGGCCTACAAAAGAAGCCTGGTTAAGCTTATAGAGGAAGCCCTGGTTGACTTAACCTTCTATGAAAAGAGAGAAGTGGTCGATTGATTTTGCAGGGCCAAAGAAGGAGCAAAAAGTGTGAAGAGAAAACAAATTCTCTTATTGTATAGTCCTCGGTGTGAGGCATTTTTTGAGAGTAAAAAGAGTTTATTATTTCTTTATTCCTCTGTAACTACTACCACATAGGGAACTAGTGAGTGAGATTTAGGGTATTGGCAAATACATGTGAGGAGAAATATTGAGTAGTAAATAGCTATCAATCACTAAGTAAGGAGGCAAACCAAGAATAATGGAAATGGTAGGGGCTTCACCAACCAACATTAAGATTTTTGGATAAAAGGTTTAAAAGAGACTCATGATAACTGTTAAGATTCAACCAAAACATGCACAATCGACATAGCGGAATAAATCTGAATCCTTGTCAAAAATCAACTACCAAACACTTGAGCACAACGAATACAATGATACATATCGATTTTTAACATGGAAAACCCTTCTAAACCATGAGAAAAATGACAATATACTTTCTGAATAAATCTACTATAAAGATAGTGACGGTTACAAAAATAACACATTCCAAAATCCCTTCACTATTACCCGAATGAATGACTAGTTGAACACAATTTAAATACACTTATCAACCCACAAGAAAACATTACACCAAGAGAAATGAAGAATCAAATGGTAATACATCTTTAAAAACAATACTAGAACAACGTGTCCAATCTTGGCGAAGAATGTAACTCAAATCGCATTTCAATCGGATGCTGAACTTCTTCTTCTTCTCACTTTCTCTATTTTCTCTCTTTGTGTGGCACTTATTGTATTGCAAAATGATTTCGGATATCCTAAAATCATATTAAGTGTGACTTTATAGCAGTGCCAATATACGAGTGCCTGTCGGGCACATAGTAAGCGCAAACTCACTGGATAAACGGCACATGAGTGCCCCTCACGCGTGCATCAGTCGCAAAATTTCTGGACATACCTTGCATACGCGCCTCTTAGGGGCTATACCTCTAAGCAAGCAGCACACATGCTCTCTTCAAACACCTATTATGTGCCCCTCGGTTGAGCATCAACTGATTATTGACCAACTCTCGTATGAATATCGCATAACCTTTCAGTATCCTTTATTACTCGAACAACCCTCAGCTAACCCTCGCACAAACATTACACGTTGCTTAACTTCTCCAAACAAGTTCCATGCGTGAACATGCCCATCCTTCAAATGACCCATTCTTTTGTTATAATACCTACAAAGGAGTGATCCAATACCCAACAAATCTCCTCTCATGATTTTATGGGGACCCTAACCTTTACCGATGAGTATCATCTCTTATCCTTCGACAACTTTCCCTCCACGGGGATCTCGGCATCAGTCTCCACAAAATTGAATGACTCCCTTTTCTGCTCCATTGAGCCTATAATATTTCTATTCCCCTTCGACTTCTTTTTTATGGTAGAGTTATTCCTCCTTGCACTTCTCCTCGGCCTTTTCTTCCGGCTACATGGACCAATGTCCCCATTAATTATCTTGGTATCACCCTTGGCATCCAAAGCCTTTATCAAGTACCAATTTGAACATTTGCTTCCTCTTGCCACAATCAAGATACATTTGAAGAGTTTCCACTAGCTTTTTCAAACATTGTGCAAATGCCTTCCTCGTCAAGTTTTCTGGTTAAAATTACATTCAACCATATATTTGGGGTATGTTGCATGCCCCTAAATACGAGCTTCATCCTGTTACTTATCCGTAAACTAACATCATTGATGCCAACTATTCTTGATAAGCCATTGTAAGGCCCGAGTCCTTAATTTATGATAATTCTGATTGATTAAGTTAATATAATTAAAATTGAGGTTAAATAATGTAGAAAATTGGGTTAAAAAGTCAAAATTGGATCAAATAATTCGACACCTGAGGGATGCTCGACTCGTACCTGAGCACCAAAAGCCGTAGAGTTAGCGCCTGAGATATACGCGAGAGATACTTGAGCACACTGTTGCAGTAACTACACGCTCGAGCGCTGCAATCCAATAGCATGACACCCGACGCACACCCAAGTGATGCTCGAGTGCCACTCAGTATATAAAGGGACCTCCAACTCATTTTCTGTCATTTCTTCAAGAAATTTGAGAGAAGAGAGGAAAGCAAACGAGGAGAAGAGAGAAAAGGAGAGAGAGAAAGCCAAGGAACTTCAAATTAACTTAATCAAAGCTAGAATTTGGTAAAAATCATGCTAAGACAAGTGCATTCTAAGCTTTCTTCTCTTGTTATTGTTCTTTGCTGAATTCCTTTAGCATTTCTTATTCTAATACTTATACATGTCATGATTTTCGAAGCTATGATGATATTGTTTAGTATGCATGCAAATTTCTCTTCATTTTGTTGAAAAATTGTATGAAATTCATCCCTAAGTTCCTATATATGGGATGTTATAGCTATTTTTTGCAATGTAATCAACATGCATGTACTAAAAACATTATATTATGTTCCTCTATGCTTAAATTCGTGAAGAGCCTCCTTGCATGTCTGAAAACTGTAAAGTATATGTTTTAGAAAGATACATAGTTTCTCTGCACGCATATACACAAACTGAATTTCTGGCAATATTCAAATGAAGCTGATTTCCTGCACTGTTTTTACTAAATGTTCTGCAATAAATTGCTAAGAATGGTTTATCATGATTAAGGACATTATAATTCAATATTTTAAGCAGTGAAATTATGGAATTATGCGAAAAACTCTACAATTATAAAAAGGAATATGAGCTATTTTCTAGGGTGTAAAAATTATGAATTATGAAGAAAAGTATAGAGTTTTTTTAAGAATATATATTGAACCATAATTAAATTTCAGTGAGTAGTATATTATAGCATACCTTAGTGTATTATAATGATACATTGAAGTTTGAACCTGCCATTTGTAGGTAAGAAGTGGCGTTCGGCCTCGTTTATAGAGTTATATATATGACGACTCACTTACGAGTTTTGAATAATAGCATATGGCCTTTGATTGTGTAGAAACAAATATAATCCAAATCTCAATTATCCGCCCCTTTAGTCGGTAAGGCCTACTGGCCCGTAATTCCTAAGAAAATTAGATTTTTGCATGTTTTGACGATAAGGAATAAACAAGAACATGAAAAGAATTTTGCAAATTATAATCTAAATTTCCTGAAAAAGAATTATGGAAATTCATTTAATTGCATTAGATCATGATCCATTGTCCTTCTGATATGTTTTAAATGTAAATTGTATATGATCATTTAATTAATTATATACCTTACTAAGCTTTTGTATCACTCCTTACTCTAGTTTTACTAACCCCCTTTAAATGAGGTGTACGAATACTTATCGTATGAACAGAAATGAAGAACTATTGTGTTTAAAGAGTTTATAGTCAGAGTTTATGAAATGTTTAATGTTGCATTATGGTTTTGGACAGTTTTAGTATGTTATATTTATTTCTAGACAACTTTAGAATGTAAATAGATGACATATTTTAGTTGAGTTTAGATTTTGGACAATTTCATCAATGTTCTAAGTTATTCTAATGATGTATGTCTATGTTAGACGGATGTGAGTTTAAATTGTCGGTAGTAATTAAAAGGTTTGGTTTTGTGGTTTTATTTTTTGCAGATTATATTACTTTGATTGTTGATGATAGGCATTAGCTCCTTACATAAGATATGACATCACATTTGAGTCGGTGTCAGAGCCACAAGAGACGTGACACTTATTTGGATCTTGTGTATGATTTAATTTATTTTTTTTATGGTCGGTCGAGGTATCAACGTGAAATTTGCATCTAAATATTATTAAATGGTAAATTGATTAATTAATAATTTTTTAACTATTAATTACAGGATCGGGATTTGGAATGCGACAGCCATCGTTGCCCATCTTCAATACCTCATAGTTCTAGGGAATATATGAGGTGAAGAGAGACTTTCTCGATGTCGGATGATGTGAGTAACTACTATTGATCACCCAACTCATCTCGTGGCTCATAAAGCTTTGTATCTTCCCCGCATGGACGACTAGAAGGTCTCCTCACGTAGTGATAGAGGTTTGAGTATTTCCATCATAATCCCTCCTCTCTTGTCGTTAGCTACCAACCTCATCCTTCTTTCTGTTGAAGCAATCCCAGTTCATGCAGTTTTTCTTACCACAATGGAAGCACCCAATGTCTTGAAACTTGGATCTACCGTTGCTCCTCTCCGACTTGCCACCTCGATCTCTCGATTAGTTGTGCCCTCAACCGCTAGTGAATATCAGGACACTTGGGTTTCCTAAAACTGCATCACTTTCCTCCCGCATGGACTCATATATAAGTAAAGAAGTGATGACCTTATCAATGCTAAATATATATTTCCCAAATAGTAGCGTCGTAAAAATATGATCATGCAGAACTGACAAAGAAGCTAACAACACTAACGCATTGTCTTCTTTCTTAATTTTCTCATCAAGTGTTAATATTTGTATTAAAATTTGGTTGAATTCATCCAAATACATCTCAAAACTTCCCCCTTCCAACAATAGAATGTCATAGAACTATTTCTTCACATGTAACCGTTATTAAGGATTTAGACTTATGCCAACTCTTAAGCTTCATCCAGACCACTGTTAGATCCGACAAGCTAATAACTTCTTAAAAAATATTGTCTACAAGATATAACTTAATCATATAATTAGCAATATCCCCTATATCTTGACACTCATCATTCTTCATCTTCTTCGGTTTGTCCTCCTTATTCCTCAGTACCTTTATTATTCCTTCTCAGATTAAAATATTCTTTACTATTTCTCACAAAAGAAAGAAACTACTTTATCTATTAAATTGCTCAATCGGAATGGCAAGCTTCTCTACATTAATGCTATCAAATTATAATTTTTGTAATCTCGAAAAACCTTCTCTCTAATACTACTTATTGGGAGTTAACCAAAATACACACAACCGGTGTAATAGAATAAACTCAAACCCCCATTCAATATCAGCTACCAAACACTTGAGCATAACAAATTTAATAATTCACAACGATTTTTAACATATAAAACCCTTCTTAACCAAGAAAAAATTAAAGGATAAATTCTGAATAAGTTCACTATAAAGATAGTGTCGGTTATTAAAATAATCCTCTCTAAAATCACTTCACTATAGCCTGAATGAATGACTAGTTCAACATAACCTCTAAAATACCTAATAGTCCACATGAAAAAAGCACACTGAGAGAAATGAATAAATAAATAATAATACATTCTAAAAAATAATACTAGAATAATATATTTGACATTGATGAAGAATGAAACTCAAATTGGATGTTAATCGGATGTTAAACCACTTTCTCTTCTTTCTTTCTCTCTTCTATCTTTACGTTCGATACTTGTTGTGTTACAAAATAATTTGGATATCTAAAATCGCATCAGGCGCGACTTTATAGTAGTATCAGTGTATGAGCACTTGTCCAGCACTGACTCACGGGATAAATAGCGTACGAGTTTCCATCAAATGTTCATTAGGCACGACCCTTCTGAACAAACCACACATGTATACCCCTTAAGTATGCTTCAGGCGTTACTCCTTTAGGCAAGTGGATTAGGTGCTTTCTTTAGGTGCCCATCCTATGCCACTTGATTGAGTCTTGATCGACTCTCAGTCGCATGAATATCATGCGATCTTTCAATATCCTTTATCACTCGAACGACACTCAACCGGCCCTCGGCCGACTCTCACACAAACACTGTGTGACCCTTGCTTGACTTCTCCACCTAAACATTCCATGAGTGAACATATGCGTTCTCTAAATGACCCATCTATTTGTTATGACACTCATAAAAAAGTGACCCAAAACCTAATAATAACTATTATCACATAGGAGTCTAGTGAGCGAAATTTAAGGTATTAGCAAATTCATGTGAAGGAAAATATTTAGTAAATGGCCATCAATCACAAGGTTAGGAGGCAGACCAAGAATGATGGAAATGGCAATGGCTTTGTCAACTAACATTAGGGCTTTTGAATAAAAGGGCAAAAAACAACTTGTGATAAAACCTTCTAGAGACTTCAAGGTCACAAGACTAAAAGCGGTAGCGCTAGCAGTTGACATGATTATAGTTGTTAAAAACAATCATGGACTTGGTGCCACTAGGCATGGTAGAAATTGTTGATGTGGAATCCTATGCCTTGGGTCATGCAGGTTGCCACTATAATGGCCATTGACTTATCAAATGGAGGGATGAGTAAATTTCCTACTTTTTCTTTAAGATATGTAAAGAGAAAATTGAGAGGCAAAACGTGACAAGATTGTCAGCCAAGTTTGTTGGCATGTTATGCCTCTAGAAAAGTTCTTAAGAGGAAGCTGGAAATAAAATAGAAGGCCAACATGATAGATGTTTTTACATGACAAACATGTTTAAGACTAAGACTTAGTGTATGATCCTCGTCTCCTAGGGCCCAAACCTTATGCTACTATTGATTTTTCGCTCTGTCTCTTTTACTCCTGACCTAAAAGGCATATATTATAGCTAAAAAACAGGTGTAATAGTGATCCCTATTTCGTAGAGTTTCAGTGGGTTCAATAGCGGCTTACTCTTTCAAAAAAGGAATTCTTGTACCAAAAGGGTATCCTGAAAGTGATTACACCTCTCCTTCTAAGGATGAATTTAATTGTATCACACATTGCTATGACCTTAGAAAACCCTCACATAGTACACCTATAATAATAAAAGGCAGTTTATGACCTTTGAATTTTCTAGTGAAATTGAGCATCTAAAGGTCATGAAAGATAACAAAAAGATGCATTATATCCCCATTTATAGGTCTGAGATCCATATTTATGAATTGTAATGTTTAAATGATCAACTCTACAATCCCTTGTTAGAATTAATAAGTCATCAAATTGTTTATTTCAAATAATTGAAAGCCTTCTTCTTAGATGAACATGATATTTTCCAAAAATTGAAATCCTTGATCAATGTAGGAACAAACCATTTTTATCTAATAAGACACCGAAATGGATGATTGACTCATTCCAAACTAAAAATAATCATAGAAAATCCTTTGACAACACAAATTCCTAACCCAAACTATTCTAGCTGACAGTCAAAATTTTTTTGAATATGTTTTTGAATTTATTTGTGTAAAGTATAGACCCTAAAATGTTCTTGTAATAATGATTAATTTAATTAAATCGATAATTTTTTTAGGTTAATTTAGGTTTTGGGTTAAAAATTAAATTTCAAATTAGAGTAAGTTATGTTGAGTTTGGTCACTCATTTATGAGTGACTCAACAAACGAAAGCGTCATCGGTGGATCACACAGGATTTATATGATATTCAGAGTGTTGCAAACTAGCTGTAGCAAAGACCAGGGAGACCGTTTGCCAGGTGTAGGAAAATCTCAGAGAAGAATTCGATCAACGAAAAGTTGACCGGCTGAAAGCAAAATCCGGTCAACGGGATATTGACCGACTGAGAAAGAAGATGAATTTCTCCGGAGTGGATTTTTAGGAGAGAAAGTCCGGAGAGGATTTCTGAAGAGGAAGTCCGGAGAATATTCTAGAGTGAAATTTGCCGGAGTGGGAAATCTGGAGTAGAAATCAAGGAAAGGATTTTCGGAGTGAAAAATGCCGAAGTGGCATTTGGCGGTGAAAATCCGGAGTGCAAATGCCGG
>JAOVVI020000848.1:0-25277 GCA_028571085.2 Nepenthes alata | reverse complement strand
TGGACTTAAGTGATAAAAAATGAAAATTCAGATGGGGATATATATATTTTTAAATATTTTTCAAAATCACCATATGAGTCAAATATAGTACAAAATTATCGGAAATACCTCGCAGGATGCCTGGCTGAAAGAGGACACGTCAAACGTCGAAATTTACCATTATGCCGACGCCTGCACAAGTATTTCCTCTCTTCCCTCTACTAGCCTCCCTCTCTCCCTCTCCTTCTCTTCCTCTCCTGACCGCCTCAATCTCTCTCATTGTCCGTTAGCAAATTCGCAGTCTCTATCCATCTTATTTTTCCGGCCCGTCATACTTCGTCGCCATGGTAGCTTGGTTTGCGGGATACCTCTCGGTCGCTGACGAATTCAAAGTGTACGATGCGTAGTTTTAATCTATGGTTCCTCGGGTTGTTGGCAGCGATTAGGTGTCGATTATTCTAGTCTGGGACTCCAAACGATTCTAGTTTTATCCGCTATGGTTCCTGGGCGGAGCAGAGGAATTAATAAATCGAAGACGACGAAAGAACTGAGTTTTGGTGACCTTGTTCTCGCTAAAGTCAAGGGTTTTCCCGCTTGGCCTGCTAAGGTTTGCTTTTGCAATTCGTTATTGCCTATTTTTGGTTTTTTAGTTCAGTGCATACTGATTTCCCCTTTGTGCTCGACGTTTGTTGACAATTAATTTAAGGTAACTACTTGAGGAAGGGCTTGATTAGAACGAAGTTAGGGTTCAGTTGCCGAGTAAAAGTAGACATCGTTAGGTACATTCCTCAAATTTGAGTATTTCCTGTTGCATGCACTTCATTGATGCCACTAGTTCGATTGATTTGCTTGCGAGTTCCTTTAGTTCAGTATTTGTTCGGTTTGTTGTTCCCTGAGGGGTGTGCATCGAGGCAGCTTATAGAAGGGAGGGGAATGAGGCTTTGTGGCTATGAAGGCTATATTGATGACGATTGTGTGTTGTGATTAGCATCAGAGTCCTAAAAGGTTGTGAATTTGTGATATTTCATGCCGTTGATTTTAGGTCATTTGTATTTATACTGGTGCCGATGTATGATATTTTCATGGTTGGTTGGCTGGGGATTTCGTTAATTATTCAAGTTCTAGTGGCTTCTGATTAGGCTTAGCACATTAAATAATATGCCTTCTCATGTTAGTTACCAACAAAAAGATGCTTGCAGGAAATTTTTTTCATTCATTATGACGATTCGTCATGGTTACATGCAACATGTACTGAAAATCTGTTATCTGGTCATGGTCAAGACATTAGTCAACTTTCGTGATTGCAGATGCTGTTATAAATGAATTTTTGACAGCTCCTGGCTTATGGAGGATTCTTGTGTTAGGTGTTTGGTTTTTGTTCGCCTATTTCTACAGGGCCGGGATTGTTGTGTTTTCTTGATCTCGATGCTTTTCCATTTATGGTCTCTTGCTTTATTTTAATTTCAGGTTAGTCGACCTGAAGATTGGGAACGTGCTCCTGATCCCAAGAAATATTTTGTGCAGTTCTTTGGAACACAAGAGATGTGAGTGAGCATGGCTTTTACACTGTGTATTTCCATTGAATTTAAGACACAGTAAATGGTTTGATGGTGGCTTAGTGCAGGGCCTACTGGAATATGGAATATCCATTAATTGTCTATGATTATTGGATATTTGTTGCTTTGTATGTGTTGTAAACATCTTCTATAAGTTTATACATCTCATGTAGAATGTACTATTTCTTACTGAGATAAGCTGGCATTCTATATTGAAAATTTATGAAGTTGGAATTCTTTAAAAGGTGTTTGTGTTACAAGCTCTACATTGTAAATTAATTCTAAGCATATTGTTGCATATCTTTTGTCATTCTAGATCATGCTTATCTAGTATGTCACTATTAATACTGTGAATGTATTATTATTCATCTCATTTGGTTTGTCTTTGAATATCCCATAGGATTTTTTTTGGTTATATTATACGTCATTTACAAACCTTTAAATTTCTGAGGATAAGCCTTAATGCAATGATAAAGTTGCTTGATGTAACTCCTCCTTAGACCTCATGATGTGGGTGCCTCGTGTACTGAACATGGACAATGTACATTTGTCCTATTGTATTTGTTTTACTTTCTTAATAAAAATTAAGATCCCATTCAATATGTCAAGACGCATGATTTGTAATGTAGTTGAAATTTTTTGATTATAGTAGATATAAGTGACCTTTAGATTTATGACCTTAATGTGACGATAAGGTTGCGCTGTTATGATCTAGAGGTGATGGTTTTAAACCATGAAAATGATATCCTGGCTATATAGGGGTAAGATTACACGCCTTTCACAGTGCAAGATTGTGGAAAATTTGTACATATGGAGACCTTCTTTATTGTCCACAAATTGTTTAAATAATCATAAGAATTTATTATAGCAGAACTATGCGATAAGTTTTATTTTTCTCCTTGAAGGTTTAATTAGAATTAACTAGTTTAGGTCTTGATCATTGTTAGAAGAACAATGCGAAGAAACACTGAAAGGGTGATGTGGGAGTAGAAAAACAATAAAATTATATGTATATTAAACAGAGTAGCCATAGTAGGAGAAGAAATTGCTGGGAGAAAACGGATGAAGATTGAAAGCAGTGAAGAATCGCAAGGCCAAAATCAAAATGGAGGCTCAGGACAATGATGTCATCAGCGTCGTCCATATGGCCCACGTAGAACCATTGGATGAGCATCATTCTTTGAGCAGGGTAGAGAAAGTTAGGACAGCAAGTCTACAGCCGCAGTAGTCAAGCATACATGAAGAGGTAAGGAACATCTCCAACATCCACATTGTGACTCAAGGGGCCTTTGATTAAAAGGTGGTGGATCGTGGCTTTGTTGGCTGGAGGAGAGTACCATCGCTGTCCACGTGGATTAACATCTAGCGTCCGATGGAAAAGAGGGTGGTTTGTGTCTTGTTGGTGATTTATCACCACTGTTTAAATGGATGAGTCTCATCAGTCCAATGGAAGACGTGAGGATTTAGGGTTGCACCAGCTTAGACATAAGCATGATCCGCACGTGATTTTCGTTGAAGGAAAAACCATATGACATGTGTCAAAGCATGGCAGGGCTGTTGCGGTTGATTTAGCCACTTTAGTTTTAAGTAATTGACCAAATCAAAAGCATCTTTTGTAATAATTGAGCATCTTAATTGAAATAGTATAAAATAACTAGTATGTAGTTGGAGTTAGTGGTTGAAGTACCTTGAGTAGCTCAATTTTAGGGATCTCTCCCTTTTCGAATTGAATAACTATCTTTGATCTTTTCCATATTTATCAATAGAGTACATATATTAATAGCAATTATATTAGAGGGTTTTCAGTCAAAAATGCGAGAGTATTCTTATTATATCTCATTTTTCAATATGTTTCATGCATGTACTACCTCGACCATTCTTATAAATACAAGTGGCTTTGCTGTATGATATTTCATATCCTGGAAATGTTTTGAGAGCAAGCTTCAGATATTGGTCGGACATAAAAAGGCCAGTTGGAAGTGCCTTTTTTATCAGTTTTCCCATATCTTTATGGGTTTTTCCCTTAGTATTTAGGACCACTGGGCCAACACTTCCTATTAATGTAGAATATGTCCTGGCTTAGCTCCCGAATCTGTGTTGGGATGGAGAGCTTCTCATGGGAATCCAACTGTTTCTCTTCAGAAAGTGGCTTCACCCTTGCATCATCATGCCAATTTGTTCACTTCACTGATACAAAAGTCAAAATCTCCGTTTCTTCACACTCTAAACTTAGAATGTAGCGGAAGCCACTTTGTCATTTCTGGAAGAGCGGAGGAAGTTCCTTTAGTGTTGCACACAGGATTATTTAGTTTGGCGGCATCGTTTGGTGTCACCACTTGAGCAAACACGTGCTCTCTCCTTGATAATGCTACCACTGCTGCTGCATTTAATTTTCCCATTGGGCTGTTGTGTTATTATTGGCGATGTCCTCCAGTGAGGTTCAATCATGAGCTCAAGCTTTGCATTTTGATAGTAATTAGAATTGGAGAGGCTTTTGGGGGTCAAGATTTTTCTTGAATAGCTGCGAAACTTTTGGGATTATTGTTGCTCATAAATTAGGGTGTCTTAAGCTTGCAACTGGTGGTCTCTTACCCCTAAGAACTGTCAAAATTGGTAATAAATTGCATGTTGTGATAGGATATAGGATAGTTTTAGTTTCCAGTTGTTAATCATGCAGTAGCATGGTGGAGGGAACACAAGGAAGTGAACAAAAAATGAAAACAAAGGCTCTGTTTGTTGGAAAATATTGATTCAATGTAAAATATTTTCTACAGAAAATATTGATTCAATGGAAAATATTTTCTACAGAGAATATCTTCATTGAAAACGTTTTTCTCATTTTCCATGGAAAATAGTTTCAAAGAAAATACTTCTCATCAAAATATCTTCTGGTGTTTTTCATATTTAAGAAAATATGGAGCATCGCACAAATCAACTGACATTGGATGTCAGCTGTTATTGATTGCAATAATATTTTCAGGATGGTGTTGATATTTCACGGTTAAGAAAATATTTTAAATTCGCCAATTATTGGTCCTTAAGATGCTCTTATTTTGTTTTAGCAATGGGGTCAGGGGCGTTGCCGGTTGGTAACCGGCAATTTGGTTGTGGTGTCTGTGGCTAGCAGCACAGGGTAGCATTACCATCCAATGACTGACATGGTGGTGGACCTAGGTCAAGTTGTGCTAGCCGACAAACTATAGTGGTGGCCAAAGGCATCACCATCCAATGACTATAGACAGGGTTGGGGATATCAACGGGGTGAATAATGGTAGAGGCTCAAGGCATCAAATGCCGATCGGGTGACCGGCGGTCGACATGCTATCCAGTGACTGATGGTGGTGGCCTGAGACATCATTGGCTGGTGTCCTGCAGCAAATCGGGGTATTATGTGCTGCAATGGCATCATCTTTGGGTAAAATTTCCATTAATGGACATTGATGGTCATTATTGAGTAGCTGATAAGCTTCAAAAACTGATTTTCTGTTTTGAAAAAAAGGAAGTCATTTTCCTTGAATTTTAGCATTATTTTCTTTTGCCAAGGAAAATATTTTTCGTTGACTTATTTTTTGTACGTGCCAAATGTCAGCAAATGTGGAAAATATTTTACTTTGCGTGCCAAATACTAGAAAATGAGGAAAATATTTTCTAGTAAATTATTTTCCAACAAACAAGCAGAACTAAAGTATTAAAAGATAGGAAATTCAAGCAAACATAGTTTTTGGTTTTGAAAAACAGACCTCAAAGTTGAGCATGATTGATCAAAATCACATGCAAAACAAACACTAAAAAGCCAGTAAACAGGACCTGGGTAATTCTATTGCCTGTTTTGTTGCCAATATTTTGTACTTAAATACTGTTGGTGCTCAGTGAGCTTCTGTTGCTTGTTGACTCTTATTTTTGCAATTCTTTGTCATTAATCTTGATTGTTATGATATTTTTCTCAATGTATCCTTGTTGTTTCTTTTTTCCTGTACACCTTTTAATGTTTCCAGAGCATTTGTCGCCCCATTTGATGTCCAAGCATTTACTAGTGAGACAAAGAGCAAGTTACTAACTCGCTGTCAAGGGAAAACAGTCAAATACTTTGCTCAAGCTGTCAAAGAGATATGTGAAGCTTTTGAAGTCTTGCAAGAAAAGAAATCATCTAGTTTGAACAATGACAGTGTTCAGGCTACTAATCCTTGCGACGCTTCTACTATTGGAGGGGTGAAAATTGATGGGTCTGATAAGGAGTCTGTGTTCCCTTGTGAGCAATGCACTTCTAGGAAGCATTCTGACGATGGTGTAGTTGAAAATGCTATTGATAGTAAGTACAAACAAGAAGATTCATCTGCTTTTAGTGAAAGGATAGAGTCAGCAAGAGCCTCAAGTTCCAGCCCATATAGTGGTTTGTGTGCTGTTAATGGGAGCTCCCATTGCAGTTTGGAGGGTGGTAAAAAGGATGATTCTATATCATTCGTTTTTGGAGGCCAACAAAAGGCCTTTACAGAAGTTCGTGGCATGAAGAAATTGGATATTGGGTTAAAGCGGAAACTCACTGCTGTTGGTCACAATGAGGATACTGTATCAAGTGGGCATCTAAAAGGCAAAAAGCCTAGGAAAATTACTTCTTGTGGCAGCAATAGAGAATCATCCCCATATACCCAAAGGTTTAGGGAGAAGATAGTGAAGAACCTGCTTAAAAATAACAAACCAGAGAATGTTTCTAAGGATTCACAAAAAGATGCAGTTGTCAATTCTAAAGAGCGTTCAGAATTTTTCTGTCCTGGACAGAAAAAGAGTGGCCAACTGGGTCATGTAAAGAAGACTCTTGGTGCTAATGACAGGTCACATCCATTTAAGTGGCCTAAGCATGTAGAGTTGGTAAATGAGTCAACCAAAGGTTCAATTCTTAAAAATGGAAAGAGTGATGCCTCAGGTTCAAATGTTACTGATAGAAAATTGGAGGAAAATGCAGAGATCAAGGGACTCATGCAAGTTAAAGCTGAAATTGACTCCGGAACTAAAGCAAAGAAAGGTAAATTTGAATCGCATACCCTGGCTAATGAACCCATTCCAGCCCTGGCGAGGTTCCGTCAGCGGGAATTAGAGGTCATGTCTGATCCAAATGTTTCTCTATCTGAAAATGAAAAGAATTCAATCTCTGCAGTCCATAAAAATGATGTGTCGAAAAAACGAAGAGCTATTCGCTTATATGATGAAGATGATGACGATGATAAGCCTAAGACTCCAGTGCATGGAAGGTCTGCTGCCAAAGTAAATGCATCATTAATCCCAGATTTTAAGAAGAATAGCAACGGCAACTATGTGATTTTTAAGCCTAATGGACAGGGATTGGAAGGTCCAGGCAGAGATGGGGATAGCTCTCCAAAGGAATGCATTGTGTCTGCTAAATCTATCATTGAATCTTCTTCACCTGCAACTCTACTGCGAACTGCAGAGACATCCAAGAAGACACATTTCTTTGGAAGTCCTAGGAAGTTAGATCCGAAGAAGCAGTTGTTTAAGGATACTATGACAGTTTTAGTTTCCCCTAAAAAGTCACCTCAAGTGGTACCTGTTTCTAATAACTTGGTTGAGGAACAAAAAACTAGTAGCCATGCAGTTTCCCCTAAAAGGTCTCCTCCATTGGCTGCTGCTGCTTCTAAAGTGGTAGAAGAAAAAGTTTATAGATATACTGTTAATATTTCTGACACAGGTAATCAGAGTAAGTCTCTGACTATGTGTGGCAAGGGTTCACATCCGATATTTGATAGGTTGAATTTCTCGCCAAGTCAAGTCTCAACAAAGAAAAGTAAACAACTTTCATCTGGGGAGAAGCCAAAGGGTACTCCACAAATGAAATCTCAGTTCATTGGGTTATCTGCTTTAGCTGAAAACCAGATGCAAAATGATTCTACAGCAGGCGGAAGGTGTGTGATCACTTGTACTCGCTTTATTGTTGCTACTTTTGCTGTCTCATCCTCATCTTTTAATTTATACCACATAATTGCAGACTTGATGATCTACAGAAGGAAAAAAACAGTTTGTTATCTGATAATAAGGCAACAGATTCTGTCATGTCTTTAAAGCATCTAATTGCAGCTGCTCGCCATGCTCAAATGCATAATCTTTCACATGGCAATGCCAATGCTATTTTTCCTACTGCTAATATTCAGGGGACGAGTCCCAGTCCATCACGAACTGGGCAATTTTCTTTTTCTGGTGCAATGGATGTGATGCAGCTGGATGCACAGGGCACTCAGTCTCGGACAAGTCTGATTTCTCCTTCTGGTCATGCTCATCAATTTGCATCCCAAATTGAACCTGATGCTGAAGATCGTGAAGATAGGAGACTTGGCTCAGGGCATCAGGCTGCTAGTGTGGGTTCACTTAGTGGTGGTACTGAAGCAGCTGTTGCTCGTGATGCCTTTGAAGGGATGATTGAGACTTTGTCACGGACTAAGGAAAGTATTGGACGTGCAACCCGACTTGCAGTTGATTGTGCCAAGTATGGAATTGCTAATGAGGTTGGTAATGAGTTTCTTTCAGTGTTGCTTCCATATCCACACATTCCCATCCTTTTCGTTTTTCTTGTTGGTCTTCAAGCTTTGACTGACTGTGTTAGTATAGCGTCCATTTTTTTCATTGCCAATCGTTATTAGATGTCATTTTACTCAGGTCTTATAATTATAAAAAGGATGTTGTAAATCTAAATGGGGATGATGGCAGTGAACTCATGTGGGGTGGAGGTATCTTCCAGTACCTTCACTTCAGATTCTCATGCTCCACGGCTGAACAGTCCATTAAAGTGGATAGAATTGGAAGTCCACCTGCATCTTTTCCTGAGCAAATGAAGCTTTGTGGAGCTCCATGTCAAGCCTCAAAACTTCCTTCCCGTCCAATAACCATTCAATCTATCACACTTCTTCCTTAAATACAGGTTAAGATGTTAATTGAAATCTTTGAAAATCATAGGTAAAGTGAAACGATCCTAAAAAACCATTGAATTTATTTTGACGTTGTCCACCTTCTAAATTAAGAAATCACTTGGAAGCTAAGTGGACATCGAATTATGTTAATATCTCTGGGTAAAATTTTTGACTCGAGCTGGGTTGTAGATTGTGGTGGGGGTGCCTTGGACAGAGTCAGGATGAGTTGCTGTCACTGCACAAATTTTTCCATGTGTTTGCATCTCCTAACCTGATCAAATGCAGTAGTGGTGCAGATCCTACAGCAGGGTGAAGGAAATCAACATCCCTAGATATAGCCACAGTTATGCAAACAATTGAGGAATGTGATTTGTGTTGAGGAATGGGTTTCTTTGCTAGAGGAGGCATGCCTTTCTTCTTATGTAAATGTGTGTCCATGCTTCACCTTGTCCATGCTTCACTTTCTCTCTCTAGAAGATTTTGTGCTCACTCTCATTTCTTTTTATTTTCTATGAGGTAGCAGATAATAATGAATTATCTCTGTATAAATCAAGAGATGGTGCATCTTTGGGTCTATCTGGCATCTGTGTGCACGTTTTTCATTTACTTATTTTTACATCTTTTATCACCTAGTATTTTTATTTGTGCAGGCTTGGGCAGAGTGCAAAATATTATTTTCCTTATTATAAAACAATGATTTAATTCCTTCCTTTCTATTGTATTGAACTTGTTCTGCTTAAAGATGTTGAATTGGATACAAGGCCAAACACTTGAATCTTAACTATTTTGAATAGTGGCTTTGAATTGAAAGTGAAAATTAAATTTTTTTAGTGGTTTCCTGGCGCATTGAATTTGATCATCTATTCAATGGATATTTATTGTGTTGCTGAGGAGTATAATAAAAAGTCTCCTTAGATATTGCTAGTGTATTAGCTTCTGCATTATTAATGATTCTCGTTTGATTTCCTTGACTGGACATTTAAAACCAAGTTCCTTGTGATGATGTGTTTATAAATTGTATGGACAAGGGTTTCTGATTTGTTTATCTTCCAGTTTTGCCAGCACTTTACAAAAAGGGGATTTTTTGTTTCTTCTTGTGTGATTTATAAACTCATTTTCTTCCTCTGCTTGGTAATTGAGCATAGTTGTAACTTTTTGTGGAAATCACTGGCCCTTTTCTTTGTGCACCATAAATGCTGGTGGTGCTATTAACTGCATTCAACTTGCAAAGTTTGATAATGTGCTCTGTAAAATGATGCGCCATAAAATAATATTGGAACACTGACTGGTAACTCATAAGCTCTTTCTTTGCTTCCTTTGTTCTGGGATGATAATGTGGATGACACTTTATTTAGTGCACCTTTCTGTACTCTGTCTGCCCATAATCTTCATTTTGGTTGGTTAGAACATTAAGCAGACTGAATTTGTGTATATACAAGTTATTAGAGCTTGCACCTTTCACAATAATTAAATTGTGTATCTGTGGAAATGCATGTGCCAACATTGCATTGCTATTCAAATTATGATCTTGAAATGCATAAATGTGGAAAAGTGACACTCATGCATTTCCTCCCTGGAAGCTGCATGCATTGGTATCATTCTGGAACTTATCCCCCCCTCCTGTCTTTCTCACTTTCCCCCCTTTTCTTGTGGATGGAGGGGTGGGAGTGTGGTGACTGTATCAGCCACAAGAAGGGAATACCACAACTAAAGAAAGTGCCTGTTGGTTGTCAACTTAACCATCCCCCTCGACGATGCTTAAGCATGCCATAATTTAGTTCTAATTCTTCTTCACTTGGGAGCTTTGCAACAGTGGTGGTGGGCATGGTTCTATTTTCCTAGAGAAGTACCTGTTTTCTAATATGAAGTATAACTTATCTTTTACTGTTTGTAAACTTGGTTTGTGTATTGTTCCAGTTTATAGTCATCTTGATTATTTCTTCTGGAGATGCTGACATGCCAAAATGTAGTTTCAACTGTTTGCTTTTGTGGTTATTTTTGGATACATTTGGTAGAGATGGTCATGTTCTACAGGCAAAATTCCTGTTCTACAATATGAAGTAAAACCTGTTTTGTCATGTGAACTTGATATATATACCATATTGAGGATAGGCTACTATCATGTGGTGTTCAAATTTTCTGATTAACTAGGATTGACAATAATTTACATTTCTAGTAGTTATCATCTGTACTTCAACAGATGACACTGAGATTCAAGGCTTTGTTGTCATTTTTGTTGTTTGTGCCTGAACTTCTTTTCCACGAGTGATGTTACTTACAAAATATAGTCAAACTATGTATTCTGGTGGACACTGATTAATGAAAGCTGGCTTTGTAATCAGTGCATTGGATGACTGGGGATTATAATTAGATATATTCCCTTGATTTCTTACTTCGTAGTTCCCTAATGCTTTCTTCATCTTGTTATGGTCACATCTATCTTTGGATGTGTGTGAAGTGAATTGGTGGGTCTCAAACATGATTCTTGTGGTGTCACTGAAGGATGTGCTGCAGAGTCATTATTGCAGATATTCCAATGCTTTAGTCGAGTTATTGAATTTCCAATTGGGTGCAGGTTGTGGATTTACTCATCCATAAGTTGGAAACTGAGACAAGTCTCCACCGGAGAGTAGATCTCTTTTTTCTTGTGGACTCCATAACTCAATGTTCCCATAGTCAGAAAGGTATGCTGTACTTGGAAAAGTTCCTATCCGGGACTCAGCGGGGATGTCTTTTCAGCAAAATTTTGAATTTTGTGTCAATGAGATTATCCTGCTGGAGGCACTGTATGATTGAAAAAAGGGGAAATAATGCTTATCTTTTTGTATACATATTGCTTGATTACAAACTTTCAAAGCAATTGCCATGGGCAGTTTTATTGCTAGTTTTTTTATTCTTTTTCATCCAAACATTCCGCCAGGCATAGCTGGTGCGTCATATATTCCTGCAGTTCAAGAAGCACTACCACGCCTTTTAGGTGCTGCTGCACCACCCGGGGTCAGTGCTCGAGAAAATCGTCGTCAATGCCTCAAGGTATATTCTACATTATGTGCCTTATTGGGAACATTTGTTTATTGCTGTAATACTGAGCTCCCTTTCTTGTCTTAGGTTTTGAGGCTATGGCTCGAGAGGAAGATCTTACCTGAATCATCACTTCGACACTATATGGATGATATTAGAGATTCAAAGGATGATTCAAGCAGTGTGTTTTCTCTTAGGCGCCCATCTCGAGCTGAGCGTGCTGTTGATGACCCGATTAGAGAAATGGAAGGCATGCTTGATGAATATGGGAGGTTTGCTCTTTATCAACTGGTCCACAATTTTTGTTGCTCCTTCCATTTCATATCCAGTGTTGTAGCTTCTTTTTAATTTTCCTATCTGAATGTGTACTTTCTTAAAATAAGCCATCAATGATTTGAATTTTTCATTAGGTTGTTGCTTACACGTAACCCTATATCAATCCAATTATGTGGAAGCCTTGTGCATTATGCCACACTTATTTTAATGATTTAATTCATCTTTACCATTTTGCTCTTATCTAAATATCACTTCTTGAATAACGGAAAGGAAACAGTAGTAGTGGTGTGCCTGCCCTGATTGCTATTTGCTAATTGGACTTTTTTTATGACGGATTTTATAGAACCATAGGAAGCCATCAATTTACTAATATGATGTACCTTTTAGTAAGATCTGTACTTCTGGAAGGGGGAGTATAAGTTTAAGATGGTGGAAGAAAATAAGAAAATGGGATAAATTAATTTATGCCCGTGCTATATGGTTGTATCCAGATTAATTGTTGTTGGTTGAGTTGCAGACAGTGGCATGTACAAGTTATGAACTCTGAGACTCAGTCAGGGCAAGTGTACAGAGAACATTATCTCTATTAGATCACTTGCTTTCTCATTATTCAACCACAACCCAATTTGTTGCCATTGAATTTATTGGGTTCATTTTATGGAAGCTGCATCATGTTGCTGCCACTTGTCACCGGATACAAATAAAAGTGACAAATAGTTGTTTTGGATTTGGGAGCTCTAGGGCAATGTTAGTTGGGTAAATGTGCTATGTTCTAAAACAAATTCCAGGAAAACAGAATGTGGAAATTGTATTCAAATCTGTTTGTTTGGGAAACACTGTTTTTAAGTTTTACAACTTGGAATTGGATTTTGGAGAACTCAAAAAGATTGATGTTTTCCAAAATTTTCACTGGTCATAAGAAGTTGTTTTTACATTTTTCTAAATTTAGCTTATACCAATCTTTCAAGAATTGTAATGGTGAAAATATTATATCATAAGCTTATAAATATAAATATACCCACTCGTTAGAAAAATATAAATGTATCTCAACTTTGATGTATTATTTGTGATAAATAATTAAATTTTTATTGAATATCATAATTAATTTTATTTGTATTTGGCCTTTTTATTAGAATAACTTCACAATTTTATGTAAGTTATTAAATTACTATAAATGATAATTTCTACACATTTGGAAATACCATTTTACTATAAGGAACTTAAAATATGGTCCTTTTATCAATTGTTGGGTTGCTGTCTAATGTTTTCTTGGACTTAAAACCTATCATTTGTGCATTATTAATTTAATGACAACTTAAACTCATTATAGTATTAAATAATTTAAAGGATCATTGTTATTAAAAATTAATGTGTCATTAACAGCCACACCTCAAAGGGGCAGCCTAAAGCACGAAGCTTTTGCTATGCGTAGGGTTACAAGGAAGGGTCAGACGACTACTTTGGGTCAGACCACTTATTATTATTTAACTACTTAAGAAGACTACAAATGAATTGAATGTTATGTTGCTTAATCTCAGCTAATTAATTTGGTAAGCTTAGAATTAGGTTTGAGCTCAACTTGTTAACTTAATGTGTTAAGTTTTTTATGAACTAAGATTAAGCTTCTAACCGAGCTATAATTATTGGTTCACTATCTATAAATGCTACTTAGACAAGTGCCATCTTATGTAAGAGATTATTAGGTATGATATTTGGTAGGTGATATGCCGATATGCGATATGCGATATGCATGGTTTTTCCTAATAAATTGAACTATTTACAAATTAAGTCTGAGCAGTTGGTTTGTTTTAAATGAATAGACCAAGTAATGCTTTATTTAAAATTTGTTTATCACCTAAAAGAGCCCATAAAATAGGCTTGATTCAACTTGTTAAGTTTGCTGAATCGAACTCAAGAAAGCTTCAACAATCAATTTCATGCTGAAGTCCTGGTAAATAGGTTTGACTAACAACTCTAATCATATGTCCAATAATTTATTGATATGTTGCTAACGCCTAATAAAGAAGATGGACTTGTGGAAATGACCATGTTTCCAACCTAAACAACTGAGCTCATTTTTCACAAAACAGTGGAAGTGGAAAAGGAAAAGAAAATTAAAAAACAAAGCAGAAAACGAACAATAGGCTCTTAGTATTGGCCTTGGGGCTTGGGAAACAATAGCTTTAAAGCATGTTCTTTAAGCTGTCATTTGTTGAGGGAGAGATTAAAAATAATCTTCCTAGATGTTAGTAAGCCTTGCCATCTTTGTTATGGGGTTGGACTTTAGATGTTAGAACCCTCATTTGAATCTTGAAAATGTCTATTCCTGATTTGAAGCATTGGTAACGTTTTGGATATTTGTTTTGGTTGTCAGCATCTGATGGTTGGAAGTTGATTGTCATTGATATTACACAATGGTAACAGTGTGTGTGCATGCGTTCATGATTCTATTGTGAATTTTTTAACTTAAAAACGTTCTTGGCCATAATTGTTTTTTGAATTTTGATGATTTTCGTTGCTGATAACAGCATGCTTGCTATAACATTTTTTAAAATTTATTCTAGTTAGGATTTGTTATTAATTAAATGTGTCATTTAGTATTTGTTAGCAACTCAATGTAAAACTAATTTTGTTAATGAAGATGTGGTGTTTTTTAGGTTCTCTTTTTTTAATTGTGGATCCCCCCCCAAAAAAAGAGGTAATAAAGAAATAAAGGAAAAGTGACTTGTTCAAATTCATCTGAGATGCTAACATACTAAACAATCTTATACATTGCTCAGAAAAGGGTTTCTTGAATAAGTGCTGCTGTAGTTGTTCATACACATTTCTGTTGAATATTTTTCTTGCTATTTATTTCTATGGATGTTAAGATTCTCATCTGTGCTGTGCTACTTCACTGCTGTTTCAGCAATGCAACCTTTCAGTTGCCGGGGTTTTTATCATCTTCTGCATTTGATGATGATGATGATGTGGAAGATCCTGGAACTTCATGCAAGGAAGCTGTCAATGCATCTCCTCTGGAACCTGCTTATACTTTTAGAGAGGCAGAAATAGGAATAGTTACTCCAAACGACAGGCGCCATGTCATCCTAGAGGATGTGGATGGTGAGCTTGAGATGGAAGAGGATTCTGGGCACCAGAAGGATGGTCGACTTTTATCTACCAGTGGGTTTGGAATAGACATGGGACAACAGTGCTTGGAGAGAGAACTGTTTCCTGCTACAAATGATTCAACTGAGGCCTCATCAACGGAGGGGTCTCCTCCATTGCCTCTGGAGCCTCCTTCTCCTGTCCCATCATTACCTTCATCACCGCCGCCTCCTTCACCACCTCCATTGTCTCCTTCCCCTCCACCACCTCCTCCTCCTCCGCTCTCTTCGTCTTTTCCTCTATTACTTCCTTCACATCCTCCTCCACCTTACATGCAACCTGCAGGCCCTTCACAATCTAAGCACCTCCCACCTTCATTAATGCCTCAAGGTCCTCAATCTGCCTTTCCATCTTACATATTGCCGCAGCCTCCAGCATCACTCCTGCCATCTTCTCCGCAATTGGCATATCAGATGCCTGTGCCTTTTGAATTTTGTGGCATTTCCACTGTAAGACTTCTGCTGTTTTCTTTGACTATTGACACTGACATTGTTTTCTGGTTGCCCTTATTTTAGTCCCTCTCTTCTGTGTACAGCATAACCAACATGTTAAGATGGTTGGCAATCCTACGGGGCAGTTGGCTAGCTTTGCCCCTGCTGGAATAGCTGGTCCACAAGACTCAGATGGATTTGATTCTTCAAGACCATTGGAGCTTGGACACAAGGACATGTATGTGAGTTCACAAGCAGCTCAAACCAACCAGCACTTTCAGCCTAGTCATGCACCATTCGCACACGGTCCCTTCCAAAAAGCACCACCTCTTCAAACACCTGTCAGCCATTTTCCTTATAATAAGCCTACAGGACAGCAGCATTTGCAAATTTTGTATCCTCATCCTTCTTCATCGTCATCTCTCCCTAGTGGACAGGCGCAATATGTTACTGATGAACAGTGGATAGCCTCCTCTGGTGAGTACAAATCAGATAATCAGCATGGCACATGGATGAATGGAGGAAAAACTCCATCTTGTTCGTCAACACCTTTTGGTAGGGAAGGTGTGTGTTTGTTTTTATGTTACAATATTGATGGCACATATGCTCTGGATTTATCATTGCTTCAGGCCCATGTGTTCTGGATTTATCATTGCTTTGAAAGTGTCTTCAAGTGATGGACCTTTCAGTTTTCATGGATGACACTGTCATAACAATTAAAGATCCTTCTTAAAAAAAAAACTTCTTTCTTCTAGGAAGAGATGATTTTATCCCTAGAATTCTTGTGGGTTTCAAGTATGTGGTTTGCTACATTTTCATGTTAGAGCCATGATGCAATATGATGCCATTTTCCCAGTTCAAGATTAATTAGTCATCAAAGCTGCTTGTGGATATTTGAGGTAATTCTGGCTTCAACCTGAAGCTTAGTCAACTAGAATACTAAAATTGGTTGCAGCCCAGTTGCATCCCTACAGACTATTGAAATGTTTCAACATCATATTGAGAGCCCATGGCTCTGAGATTTATCTAGGTTGAGGACTTTTACTGCATGATTGCATTGGAAGTGTTGAAGGATTGTAAAGTATATATATTTTTTAATCTTATAGTGGGTAAATGTTAATTGGTGCTTTTTCTGTTCCATTAAGAGTTCATGGGCAGCGAAATTATTTGTTCTCCAAAAAGATATAATGACCTTTTGACTATTTGCTTTTTCTTCGTTACTAATTTATTGTTGTTTTCTTCAGCAAGACTGACAATTTTTGTATTTTGATAAATGTTTTAACCAGTGTTAATATGACAGGTTATTTTCAACCTGCTGTTGATAGGCCACCTTCAAATAGTATGGGATTCAAATTCTCTTCTTCAAACCCTCTGTCAACTGTTGCTCTGGCATCAGGTGATGCTATTTTGATAACACTTGTTGCCTTTGCATGGCTACATGTAGTATATGAGTGTCAGCTATGAACAGGAAATGAACTTGTCCCTTGTTTCAGGTAATGGTGATACCCAGGTGCTGCCCTCTAGATCAGATATCTCTGCTCTTAATTGTTGGAGACCTGCATGAGCTTTGGAATTTGTCTCAGTTTTGAAGATCTAGTGAGCACTTCTCCCTCATCCACTTCTCTGTCTATTTATCTATATCGTAGTATCATATAACTAGTCGGGTACTTAAGGTTTATATATATATCCCCTTTGGTTTTCTTGTGCCACATCTGCAGAAATACCCATGATTATATGTATGTATTTGTCCATGCCATGGATGAAAATATTGGTATCAGTTGCGGTGATTTTGGTATTGGTCATACTAATCAATATGCATTGGTATTAGATATTTTAGACAGAAAAAATTTTTGAAAATTGTAAAATGATAATACTATATCGACTGATATATCGACCAAATATTAGTTATATTGGCTTTTTCAATGATATGGAAACTTATTGTGATAGTTACAATATCGAAAAGTGTTGATATTGGGAGGTCTTGATATTGACACATATTGGCTGATATTCCTATTAATGGTCCATGCATATATGCACCCATAAACATCGCTACATTTGTTCATGGATAAATGCTTGAAGACATTAATGAATGCACATTACATGCAACACTTCTGGAATGCATCTGTCTTAATAGGGATCTTTTGGGGTTTTCTTTTACGGATGGTTTATCTATAAAGAGACATTTATAGATAATAATGTTTGTAAATATTCTTGATTCACTTTGTTGCTTGTAACTCTTAGATAATAATGTTTTGTATGATTTCTCCATCGCAACATGGGGTTGATGAGTTCAATCCATGAAAATAGTCTCACTACATTATCGATGTAAGGCTCTCTACATTTGTGCTCCCCCACTGGGCCACCTTTAATGTGCACTAGTTTTATTACAAGATCTGGTTTATATCTTTGTTTTTATAGATAATGCAAATTCATTAATAGTCACCGAGGGGGTGTCACCAAATCACAAAGCTTTGAGGCAATACCCTACGAAACTAAAATGGCCTCTCTCACAATTTATTGTTTGAAGGAAAAATCAAGACTGTCATTTTCATGTATGATGTTCTTACAGCTAAGTCAGTTATCTTGGTAGGTAAGCATTAACCCTGCCAGAAAAATAGATGTTTGTGTTGAAGTATATAAAAAAATTTCCTTGAAAGCTGTCCAGTGCTTTCATCTTCAAAATTCTTCCATTCCTCTCTAATGCATCACAAAAGAGCTAGGGAAACAATACTTCGATATTCCTGCTTGCCACCTCTGCTTCAGCCTACTCTTTCATGCTAAAGGGAATGGTAATATTGGCTGGACCATTCATTCAATTTGGAATAATATGATATTTCATTACCTTCTAAATTTCATATTTAAGAATTTCATAACCATATTGGGGGTTATTTGTTTTCGGTTGTGTAATGAGATTTCTATGAAGGTAAAATTCTTACTTCCCCATTGAATGTAGATTCTATTGAAACTTTTCATTTGAAAGAGTTCTCTTGTACTACTTGCAATTAGCCTAACTGCAATTCTATAGGAAGGTACAGGTTTTTAAAAAGTGTGAAGCTTGATCCCAAAGAATGAAAGAAAAGTGACATTAGACCACAAGGAATACTACAGTTAGAGGTGGCAATTAATCGGGTTCGGGTGGGTCACTACTTGGTCAATTTTGTCTTTTATGTTCTATATATATCCATCAATTTACAAAGTGCACGTATGCCAATTTATTGTGACATATCAGAAACCACAATAATTTTATTGGTTGACAACTAACTAGATATTGGTTTGAAGTCTAAGAACTTTCACTAGCTTAACATATTAAATCTTGTTTTTCTTTTTTACTCTTTGGATTGTGTTAAACAACCAGGCAACAAGCTGAAACCTATAATTCTGTTGTTATTGCATTAGTGTTTTATGATACTAAACCTAGGCCCAGCAAGTCAATAATTGGAACTGAAAAAAGTGTCATCGAAACAGCTAAACCTTTTTATTTCATTTGGATTGGGTCCTAGGGCAAAAGTAAGTTGGCTTTTGTTATCTATAGAAACAGTTATAATGAGAGGTTATGATTAAAGATCCTTTAAGGCAGCAAATTATTCCACCAAGCTGATACAATTTTTTTTTACTTGAGAGGTTATGAAACAGCTAAACCTTTTTATTTGAGGTGGATTAGGTGCCTAGGGCGAAAGTGAGTAGGCTTTTGTTATCTATAGCAACAGTTATCATGAGAGGTTGTGATTAAAGATCCTTTACAGCAGCGAATTGTTCCCCCAAGCTGATACAAATTTTTTTTACATGTAGTGGCTATAAATGATAGTCAGCAAAAGGGAAAAAAACATCTAAGTGAGTTTGTGCAACAGCTACTATTATTGTTCCCTATTTCACATCACATATTCTTGTGCAATAGCTTTGCATCATGGACCTATTGTCTTGTATTGAAACACTTGACAAATGGAAACTCTAGATGATTTATCTATGTAAATGCATTCTTAGCACGTAAGTGTTTGTGAATGCAATCCACATTCCATTCTTAGTATAGGATGATGATTCTCAACATATGTGGAAATCCACTGACTTTGATTATTTGTTTTCTAGTCTGATGCTGCTGAAAATGGTTATATTAATGACACTTGGAGAAACATGGTTATTTTAGCTGGGAGTAAAGCCCCTGAGGTTGCCAATGCTATTAGTTCAGTGCTGTGTAACCTTCCTGAAAGAGGTCATAGGAAGGGAGGGAGGCGAAGAAATTCGATGATGCCTTTGGCATTGTCTTTTAATCGGAAATTTTCTTAGAAATCAGGGGCTAATTACGGATTGTTTTTGTTTGATCATGATGCAGTTATAAAGAAATAACTTTTTGGCACTTGGGTAGATTAATGTAGAGCCTTCATGTTTCCTACTGTCTCTTTGCTGTTTTTCCATAATACTTTCCATTTGTCTTGAATGTTGGCTGTTTTTTCAGAATGCTTTCCCTTTGTCTTGAATGCTGGCTGTTTTTTCAGAATACTTTCCACTTGTCTTGAATGTTGGCTATGTCCGCCCCTTTTCTTTCTCCATTCCTTTTTTGCATCTCTAATTGTACTTCTGTCCATGTGTGCTCAGTGCCTGGGGACTTCTCTAAACTTGTTGTGAAGCTTCATGAAGATTCATCTGATGAAGAGATCCAAGCATCACTAAAACAGCAGCACCAAGAGTTTGTAGAGACGTTGATAGGACGATGTATATTGTGTTTTTCTCTGATGCTGCAACCACAAGCATTGGCAATTGAATGTAAGCCTATGCTGACTGTTCAGTTGCTACCCTCTGTGACTAACTTGTGTAATTATTTATTAAATAATGCAATTCATATGGATAAGCAAATTCCTTTGGGTTTTGTATTTTTCCATTTGCTCCTGAATTCATTATATTCTTACAACTCAGTTTATGTGCTGATGATTTGTTACCTTTGGAACTGTGTGATATAAACTTTGTCCAATTCTTGGAATTTTCTTAGTGTGAAATCCATTGCATAAAGCATAAACTTTGTCATGCAATCTGTTATGTTCATAAAGTAGATCATTGGATGAGGTTTGTTCCTTAAATTGAGATAACACTGCTCTTTAGTGGTGCACATAAAAAGTTTTATTTGAGTATTATTTTTGTTGTATCATGGCACTTAACTACAGATGTTCTCTTTGGAAATATTGGGGGTCTGTTCAGTTGTGAATTTGGGCTGCTTTTATGAAGGTTTTTCTATGAAAACAAATTGTTCAAATTTATGTTTTTTTTTTGGTAAAATTTTGAATTGGAGAACACTTGTTTTCCAACTTTATGATAAATTTTTGAGAACTTATAAAACATCAAATTGATGTTTTCTAAATTTTCCACTAGTTATCCTCTGTAGTTTTCTAAGTCTAGCTTACAAAATTAGACGTATTAATATATGCCAACTCTTAATTAATATTTGTAATCTGTATTAAGGGAATTTAATTAAATTTATTATTAATTTTGTTTGTATTTTTTGTTTTTAGCTGTAAAAATTATCGAACAAGTTTATGAGTTTTTAAGACTTATAAAGGACTTTTTTTACATATTGGGAAATATGTAAATCTGTAATAGCATTTGGTATGGGGAGCCAAAATTGTGTGTTTTTAACATGAATTATCTAATGTGTCTAATAACTTAATAAAATTAATTACTTTGTGTCATTAATTTCACGATAAATCTGAATTAATTACACCATTCCTAGTTTAAAGAATCATTGTTATTAATTAGTAGTATTTTATCGTTAGACATGCTTGACTTATTGGCAACTAACCACTAACCACCATAGCACTGCCTGCTAACTTCATGAGTTAAATTCAAACAAATTGAGCTATGGCAGTTTGTGTTCAAGTTGGTTAATTATAAATGAATATGCAAGTAATGCCTTGTTTAAAACTTGCTCATTACCTAAACGAGCTCATAATTATGCTTATTCAACATTTTAAGCCTCTTCAACTGAACTTGGAACAAATTCAACCAACAATTTCGAATAACTTGGTCTGTTGGACATCTTTATATGACCAATGATTGTTGCATTGCTTAAAACTATTAGAAACATCGACTTGTGAAGCAGGACATGTTTCTAATATAAACAAATGAACACATTTTCATGGAAAATTATGAAATTGAAAAGGTGGAGAAGGAAAAGAAGATCAGAAAACAGAAATAAGAATTCAGTTTCTCCAATTGAAAGAACCTTAAAGTTTTATCTTTGGATTTATGAAGAAAATTTTCTTGGAAGCAATATGTTGCAAATGGGGACAAAGTTCTTTTGACAAGGAGGAAATAGAAAATGTTACTTTGTGGTTGAATCCTCCAGAGGGGGGGGGGCATTTTATGAGGATTCTTGTGTTAGATGTTCAATCATTGAGAAAGCTTTATTTTGTTGAATCTTTGCTGAACATTGTTTAGTAGGTTCCACTTGTTGATTCGTTGCTTCTTATTTCATTGTTATAATTCTCTTAGTTGTTTTGTGAAATTAAAAAAGGGGAATGTTATTCTGTCATTTCCTAGTCATGCTACCTGTTAGATAATACTTGCTGAACTAAATTTGTGTGTGTGGAGGAAATATTATTGAGACTGAAATTACTTATATAAATAACATGTAAAAAAATGGCAGTGCAATTATTTGATATTTTTGCACCCCTTGTTCCTCTGGCCAGCAATGGTATTTGGCAGACAGATCACTTAACACTCCAATTCTTTGCAATTGCATGAATCTCTGAAGAAGTTCCAAGAGATCAGCTAGCTTTCGATTTGCTTAATCCTTTTCCTTCACCCCTGCAGTATTACTATTTAATCAAGCAATTGCCGACCTTGCTACCTATTTGTCTCCAATGTTGAAGCAAAACGAACTAAAATCATAAATTCACCTCTTGCTTTCTGTCTGCGAAGAAAACTTGTCCATTTCAAGAATTGAATCCTCAAATCTATCATTCTTACACTACTAAGAGCAAGGGTGAATTTGAAGTGAAGTGATGCTTTTAGTTCACTGAGTCCTCTTTTAAGGCACTTAGGTGGTGAGGTCATTAATGGTCGATCAAATATTAATACAATTTAGTGCAGCAAAAGTATTCAGCTGAAAGCTGGTTGATCTTCCGAAGATGGAAAAGTTTGTTTGGAGGTTCATCCTATTCCAGTGATCTGGAGTATAGGGTTGCTGCCGAGGGCGCTGGGTTATTTTTTTACATTCTGAAGATCAAATAGAGTGGCATGAATGGAGGGGTCAAGCTGTGGAAAAATGCTGAGTGTGGCATTGGTGATGCATGTGAATCCAGGGTTTGGGAGTAAGGACCCATATTCAAAGAGGCTCTTATGCCAAATATGTATCCCCTAAATTTTCCTTGTTGAAATTGGGTGTTTTTATTCAAGTTCACAAGTCAAGCTGCTGAATCTCAAAATATGAGGATGCCATGGGCTTTAAAAAAAATAAAATTCAAGAGTATATCACTTCTTAAGTGGTGGGACCTGGAAGTTGAGAGGTGGATGGACCAAACTGGTGCTGTTCTGATCCATGCTCACTTTCCTAGAGTATCCTTAGTCTTTGTCGAGGAAAGGGTTGGATTAGATTAAAAGCCTGGTTGAGAAACCTATACATGTAGCCTGATTTACTACTGGCAAAGAGATGCTTTACAAAAGGATCAAGATTTTTGTGTTAATGGTATTTACTGCTAGAGGATGTCTAATTATTGAACCCAGTGGGTATTGTTTGAATGGAGGTCTCCCAAACGTTAAAAATGGTAAAATTCGGGCATATGGAGGACCATGTTTTGCTAAAGCTGAGACCAAGTTAAATGAAAATACCTATGATTCCTCTGTTACTCAATACTGATTGATGGTGAAAAGCAGTTTTAGTATGAGCATAAGGAGAAGGCATTGCTACTGGTAATGAACCTACGACTGAACTAGCTGGAGATTTGAGAGGGTCAAAGTAAGAGGAAGAGTACGGTTAGTCCAAACAGTCAAGCAGGTCTCATTGCAGCACAAAGCAGGACTAATTTTGTGATGTTGCGATTGTTAATTTTTTTTTTTTGGATGGTTGAATTGCCATATCTAAAGGACTCAACTGTGGATTGTAAAAAGCAGCAGGGGTATAATTTGACCCTCTCAGATATATTCTGCCAAAAAAGAAAAGCGTCGGTGCTTAGATATATAGCGTCTATGTGTGGAATATGTTAGCATGGTCATCCATGTATGGAAAATTGACTCACTATGGATCCACTCAGATGGTGCATTTCAATGGGCAGATCTATATGTGAAGTGATTTTCCGTCGTGATTTTGCTGGGTCTTGGAGGAACAGTTCACGCCGCCATTTTTGCTAAACTGGGGATCGAGAGGTCAACGCTGAAGGACAATGGTGCTACTTTTCCTTTTTGGATTATTGCGTTTGCAGGTGAGTGTGGATTGCTGATGGCTGATGGGCATGTATTAAATTAAATCAGTTTCTCCCTATCTGTACCAGTACTTATATTTCTAATGGTCGCAGTTTGTGACAAATGATGCCACCAGTTCATGTGCGAATTTATATGCCTCAGGATACCTCATTTTAGCCATGACTTTGTGCCCTTGGTTCCCATCTGCTTCACCCAGCAAAACATTCTGGGGTCTCTGTAGATAATTTGAATTTTGAAGATCGTCCTTGTCCTTCCAAATGAAGCCAACAAGGGGAATGCTATAGTTAGTGTTAATCAATTACTACTGCTCTGCCTTTATTGTCTTTCACGCAGGTGGGAGTGGCAGAATCTGTGAGTATAATATCTGTTCTTTCTGATTTATGTGACGACACTGACATTATTACAGGTCTGGATGAATTCTTTCACATCAAATGTCACCATTTATGGCCTCTTTTTTTGGCTACTTCCAGAGGAATAGTGTCAGAGCCTTCTGGTTTCAGATAATTATTTGACAAGTTAACAGGTAAATATTCATGTTGATGTTTCACCTGAAGTTGGTATTTGTGAATGCTTTGCCTGTGTATCATGACTGCAAGGATTGTTTGTAAATTCTGCATGCTGAACTGATCGCTTCACCTCTGAATCTGTGATTTTTTGAGTTTGTAGATGAACAACTTGTTTGAAACATTGATAGCTGAAGGACTTCGTTTCTTTCATTTTATATCTTTTTCATTGATTTTCTTCTCTGCTACAAGCAACAGGATACCATGCACCTTATTTTATTTAGAAATGAAAACACGAGACGCTAGAGACACGATTACTGAAATCCTCCTTTATATGTTTTAAATTGATGACCAATATTATTTTATATTAATTTAGTTGTAAATATGTATATTTTTTGTTACTTTACCTAAAAAATTTATAGAAAGTACATATGAACTTACACAAATGAGTTATATTGTAGTAGAACAACAACAATAGTATAACTTAATTAGCTAATGAGAGACTTAATCTTATGAATTTTTTTATATACCAATTCGTATATATCCTTCAATTTTATAATTGTAAAAACATATTAACAAAAATTACCATAACAAAGTATATAAAATGTGAAAAAGCACTTTCTGTGCTAGCGTGAACACTAAAGTTTTGACCCCGATAAAAGTAGCGGAAGCAGTACAAATAAATATCCAATATACGTAAAGAATATTTAGATCTAGATGTAAAATTACTAATCAATCATGCAGAAGTATAAATTAGCAAAGTAACAATATAAGAACACGATCTTTTTGGTTACGAAGGGGAAAATCCGATTACTACGGTAATCGAGAAAAAAAATTTTCGGGTTTCAACGGCCAGGGAAGTAATGTACTGAAAATTAACTTACAGCCTGGGTGGTAACGACGCGCTAACCTATCCGACTTACTCCTGACTTGTGATCCCTACCAAGGAACTCTTTGGATTTGTCCGCGGTAATGGAATCGAACACCTTTCGGTCTTCACGTCAATCTTCTTTCTTGGACCACTTGAATTGTCGAACACGT
>JAOVVI020000847.1:0-27669 GCA_028571085.2 Nepenthes alata | reverse complement strand
ATTGTTATTAATTTCATACATATTTAATTGCCCATCAACAACAATTTTAAATATTGTTATTTATATAAATTTATATTCATCATTTCACCCAACTCCAACAATATAATATGAATAATTTAAATAATTTTTATTATATTACTATAAAATATTACTATAAATTTTTTTAAGTTTATTTATTATTATTATTTTATTCTAACTGCAACATATATTTCATTTGACTTAACTTCTAAACATTTAATTATATTATTTCATATTTTATCTTTTAGAATTACTTCACTTTTTTAACTTTTTCCTCTCAACTATGTTACATTTAATTTCTATAATGTCATTTAATTGTCTAAGATCCTAATCCATAAGATATAATAGTATTTCAATTTCAAACTTAGAAGTATATTCCAATTCATTATAATTAGAGTAACGCTAAATATTCATTTTTAACTGTCTATAATAATATAATATTTTATTTATTTATTTATTATTATATAAGTATTATAGTATAAAAATAATAAATAAAAAATTATATTATTTAAAAATATTTAAGGAAAATCCCTAAACTAAAAGACAGGATTACAGAGAAAAAGCATCAGCACAATTTTCCACTATCATAGAAAAGCACAGAAGCAGGAAAAGGGAAAAAGAAAGGAAAAAATGTACCACTACTTTGAGTTCTTTGATCCTACGTTAGCCAAACTGAAATGGAAAAATACAATCTAAATTGCATCAGTGATGCAACGGTGGAGATGCCTCGGATTCGGCCATTTCTGGACTCAACGGCAAGGCTAGACAAGATAGATTTAGTAGCCGTTTTGCCAAATATGTTGGGATGACTGTTCAGATGATGGTTGTTGCATTCCATCTCTTGATACTCGCTGCTGATGTTCAGTTGACTGCGCGGTTTGAGAATAGTAGAAATTAGGGCACCCGAGATCTGCGTAATGTTGTGAAGGCGGCTGCTGACTTTGTTGAAGCCCGGGAGGCTGTTGGCTTTGGCGGTGAAAGCTGTAATATGTGCCTGCAGGAACCGCTGGCGCTGCTCGGGATCCAGGACCCAGGACCCACAACGGTGAGTTCTCGTTCTAACAAAACGGGGGATACTTTTAGGGTTTTGGCAACATAATACAGAGAATAAAAGATGTTAAGAATGAACAAAAAAAACCTCGGCTGAGGGCATATGCAGCTATGAAATGAAGAATCGGCCGATATGTACTGGTATTAATGAGTCCCTAATACTGTGATAAAATCGCAACATATAAACTAATATTTAAAATATTGCACGATACTGCCTTATATTGTATTATACTGTCTTATATTATATTATATGTAAGAGGCCAATTTTATGGCTCAGATTCATAACTATTAGGACACCCGAAGACAACTCTTCAATTTGCATACCCCGATAAGAATAATAACTATATTACGGAATAGGGGGCGGGGAATAGGCCATGGAATGAGATATCGGACGATATATGTTGCTAATAGTATACCAACACTACGCGATAATGAAACAAGGATTGGGATATGTGGACATTTTTCTTAAATATCGGCCAATATTTTTTCCTTGATTACGATCTTGAAAAGAAAATTTTGTGTTTCCGTCCGATACATACTATACCACTATTTATCACCTAGTATGGCCGATTCTAATACGATAGTGACTGATATCAATATATCCACAGCCGATAGGACAACATGAGAAGGATTGTAACCCAAAAAGAGATTACCTGCTGTGGTAGAGAGAGCATGTGATTGCTGTCCTTATACTGAGAACTTAGAATATTCTCATACACCGTCGAAGTCCCTGACGGAGCAGTTGGTGGATTAGCCGGAAAGTTTCCCAGAATGTTCGCCGAACTCCCAAAGCCACCATATCCAGAAGCAGCAGCAGCAGATTGAGGCAAACTACTGACGGAAATGCTGTTTTTATACTGCGGAAGTGCAGCTGCAATAGATTGATGATGGTAGTTGCTATTGCCAGCAAATGTTCGTGGGAAAGCCGATGGCACCAGGGTATAGCTTTGAGGCAAGAATGGGTAGCCGATCATATTGCCAAAGTGTCCCAAAGGAAGTGACGGCTGCAGATATGGGTTCACGGACAGATGTTGTGGAAGAGCTGAAGGACCAGGAACAGTGCTACCCGGGAGGTTCTGAGTTGGCTGTGGAGATGAGAAGTTCCCGGTCTTCAAAGCCTACAGGTTTAGAACAGAAGAATCAGAATCCGAAGATCTTACTTGAATTCTACCGGTACACACATAGGATGAAAAGATGGTATTAGTATAGGAAGCAGTTGTGTCGGACAATACATATTAATATTAGTTGCAATTTTCTTTTTACAAATTAAAACCTGAGAGCATATATCGACTGATATATCGAAAAATATAGGATATATTAGCAGATATTTTAAATATTGATTAATTTCGTCACATTAACAGAAAATATCGGTATCAGGGATGTCAATATATATCAGATAATACTTCAACCAATGATAATACGGCTTCAAAATTATTTCTAGGTAAATTATCACATAGTAGGAGGCATAGATACACCAAGGAATGAAAGATCAGACTAAAGCAGTTGTTTAGGAAACAATGCGGCAGCAAATTGTGGAATGAAATATCGGTACAGATTCCTTATTAGTTTTGCACTGTTTTGCAAAAAATTATTGTCCAGTATAGATATAAATAGTCCTGATACGACCGTGACCGATTCTGAAACTAAAACCCAAACAACTAATACCATTGGAAAACCATGATTTGACGATGCAACAGAGACAGAAGCATAGAATCAAATTTTGGAAACAACTTTGTCAGTCTCCGGATCCCGATAGGCTAGAAAAAATGAAATTTGGAGGACATTAAAGAAGGAAAAATGTTGCATTGTCAAATAGATAAATATATTAGCTAATAGTATCATTATCAGCCTCTGATACCAATATTTTCCAATAAACAATAATTTTACAATATGTTGATCGATATTTTCCTTTCAGCTTACGATTTTCAAAAAGAAAAATTTCAGCATATCCAGTGTCGATACATATTATTTAATATGTCTGATACCGATATAGCCATGACTGATACTGATAACAATGTTTTCATCGATCATTAATTTATTGTGATATAATCATATTTGGAAGGTCAATGTAGATTACTTCGGACCAAGCCATGTTTGTCAGTATTGCCATACAATCAAAATTACAAAGATGTTCCAGAATTTCTAGGACATCTAATGTTTCATTCATTAAAATAAAGCGGAATGACATCATCTACTCCAAACGTTACATGAATCCGCAATATCAAAAGAAATATAAACCAATGGCAAAATCTTGGCCAGTATATATCCATATTAAGCTCCTTAATATTATGTCAAAATTGCCTATATTGACTAATATTTTGCTACCAAATTCCCATTGGTCAAAAGACTTGAAGCCATATGTCCGGTATTAGTGCAAATATCGTCCGATGTGTATCAACATCGGGACTCCCCGATACCATGACAATATTATAACATATTATATAGATGATATTTGGCCAATATATCACCCGATATGCCCGATATTAAGACTAATACTGAAACTGCCACAACTAATACTAATACTAATATTTATAACTTGGAGCGGAAACAACAAAATTCTCAAAAATTTGGGTCAGTTCGACCAAGAAAAGAAGAAAATCTAAAGAGTTGATATCGACGAATCACCTCGGTAATGGAAATAGTTGGGCTGCCGCTTACAGAAGACACACTGCTGCTGCTATACTTCGTTGGCATTGATTGAGTAGTGGGGAATCCCAAATATGAGAGCTTAGCCTCTCTAACAGAATGAACACTAGATGCAAAATGAGTGCTAGGCAAAGAATTTGAATATGCCTGCATCGATATATCACATATATTGAGAAGTATACAAAACCAAATGTACACGGAAATGAAAAACGATAATCTCTTGCAGAATAATAATCTCCAATCTTTTCAATGAAAATACCGATCAAATCTGTTCTTTCATGAGTAAAACAAACTTTACTCATAGCAGAATTTCCAAAAACAATGCATCCTTATCTTTAGAAGCATGGACATCAACATATGACACGATACATCATGGCATTGGCACACTATTTTTCTAGAATTGAGAACACAACATACAAGAAAACATTAGCTAAATTCATTATTATTATTTTTCAAATTTGGTGAACATTACTTTTATAATAAATTAGTTGTAAAAATGCATATTTTTTGTTTATCCATCCAAAAAAATTTCAGAGAAAAGTGCACAAGTGAACTAACACAAATGGGTTGTGCTATAACATTTTTAAGAAGCTATTCTAGTGGAATAATAATAATGATATAACTTAACAAATTAAGACACTTAATAAATCAAATTGTTTATATATCTATCAGCATTTGTTCTTAGCTTTATCACTCTATGTTATATAATTGCCAAAAGATAATATAAACAAAAATCCTATGGAAAACATATCCAAAATATGTTTAACATGGCTAAAATGTGTCTAAACGTGTCCAAAGTATGGTTGAAACGTGTCTCAAACGTGTTCGAAACATATCGGAGCATGTAGTGATTTAAAAAAAAAAATAGGCATGTATCAGAGCATTGTCTAACATGTGTTAGGTGAGTATTGATATTTGATACGTGCAGAATATTAACACTTTAGTATTGGGAGAGTGTCCGTTTTTTTTAGTCCTTAGCTGCTAAGCAAAGATCACCCATCAATGAAAAAAGTAACTCCTCAAAGAAGGATAAAAAGAATTTGGTCTATCACTTCTGCTCATTCTCTCTTTTCCCAATTGAAAATAGACTTGGCCAATGAAGAACTAATTTTAATGAAACTGCACCTAAGGGAGAAAACTCAAGACAGCCTAAGCTAAAAACTCCTCAATGATCACCTCAATTTCAAGAAGAAAAAAGAGAAGCATACACTAATGATGACATAAGTAATTATTTTCTCCTTTTTATTAAATTATGCCCTAAAATATGTAACAGTTTTCATGCTAGTTTACAAGTCAATCACGCAACGAGCTTAATAATCAAGTTTTTGGTCTCACTAACAAGCCATGTATTCAAAAACCAGATGCAAATGTTCTTTAAATTTATCTTATTTGTTTAAAATGTGTTCACCGTTTGTTATAATATTTTCTCACAGTCAATCCAAAGAATAGGAAGGAAGAGAGTTGCATTAGGTACCTAACAGCTAAAATAAAACTTCCTGCTTTTCACTGGATATCATGGGTGTAAATATTGGCCAATATATATCGGCATTAAGGACCTTGATACCAATATTTTCTGACATCACGACAATATCTAATATGTTTCCGTATCGGCAATATATCACGATATATCATCCAATTTGGCCATGACAGCTTATGATTTTCAGAATTTTTTTCCTTCCAATATATCTGATACCAATACTGATATAGCAGCAACCAATACCGATATTTTCATCCATGCTGGACCAATTATGACTAACAGGACATGATCCAAAGAAAGTGATCATCCATTAAGATATATACTTTGGTGAGTCAGTGCCCTCCTCAAAGACGAGTGGACAAAGAAGGCATTTCAAGAGCACATCATTCCAGCCAGCAAACTGTCACGAATCAGCATTTCTGGTGCTCAATAGGCAACCTTATGCCACTCCTTATTACCCGTTCAGATGTCCATGAATAATATATTTATTTTAGGTATGCATTTTTCCAGCCACCTCAGTTGCTTTTTGTTGATTTCCATTGTTACCCAGATAGAGTAGGCTGACCCAACATCAGCCTCACAGGCGTGGGGCTAAACGGACAACAAAAGGTCCAGAACCACAAGGTTTCTCGACCCTCCTCCTGCCAGTTCATCAGATTCGGGGAAAATGAAACCGTGTTACCACCTAAGTGATGAAGCTAGGTGGGAAGTCTTTCTCAAACCAGAGGATTCAGGACCATGGATGAAACAGAAAAGGACTCAAAATGGCAATTATTGACGGAATTCCTAGAAACTATGGATAAAAGTAAAGGTATCGATATCAGTAGCAGCCACTGATGTAAATATCGGCTGATATGTAATGGTATCAAGCCCTCTAATACCAATATTTCTCAATAACGAGACATTATCTCGATATGTTGTTGTATTGATGACATTGCGATATATCATCCTATATTTAAAATATTAGTTAATACAACCTGTCAACTTACAATTTTTAGAAAAATTTTTCTAGTATATCTGACATTTACATATATTGTCCACATGTGAGATCTCGCTATGGTAGCAGTCGATACTAATATTTTCATCCATTGCCACAGCTATATCATTATCAGATATATCTAATGGAAAAATATTTTTTAGAATTGTAAGTTAACAGGGTTGTATTGGTTAATATGTCACAATATATCAGAGATACATCAACATATCATAATACTATCGCGATATAAAAAAATATTGGTATCAAAGTCTCTGATATCAATATATAATAGTTGATATTTGCATTTATGCTCACAGTGTTTATTAGATGGACAAGATGATGGGGAATTGAAAACAAAACAAGTGTGTATTAAATAACAATGCCAATAAATAAGAGTGATTGGAAATATAAAAGATAAGGTTAGCAGTAGCGTTGACAGAAGATATGACGAGGGAAAGACACTTAAGATTGGGCATCGGAACCTAGGCCATATCATGTTGCGTAGAAAAGTTGTTTCATTGAGGTAAGAGATAACATGAAGGGAAGAGGAAGACAAGAAAAACATGGAATAAGGTACGACAAAGGATTGCTCTGTTACAAGTTTCGGTAAGAATTAACTTAAAATTCAAGCATAATTGTTGGAAAATCATATTGCCAACCTACCCACAAAGAGGGACATAAGACTTTATATTTCTTGTTCTTGTTGAAGTACAATACAGCTTTCACTTCAAAATCTATTCAAATAGTTCACAGATTAAGTGGTTAGCACTAATTTCATTTAGATTGGGGGAGCAAATAAAGGATTTCAAGATTTATCTCACCATAACATTAGATAGATATTGACGGATGTTGTAAATATTGGCCCCCTAATACTGATATATTTTGATAACGTGATAACTTTGTGATATATTCCTATAATATCTTGATCGATACAGCTTTGTCATTTTACAATTTTCAGAAATTATTTTTCTTCTGATATATCCAATAATAATAAGGCCACGGTCGATACCGGTGCCGGTACTTTCATCCATATTAGACACTTAGCATCTAGTCGAACTTCTATCTATATTGAGCTTTATAGGCATAGGTTCCCTTTTCAACCCTCAAATTAGAAATTCTACACACCTCTAACCCAAATACATTTATAGGCATAGGTTCCCTTTTAAACCCTCAAATTGGGTTTTCTAAAAACTTCTTACCCAGCTACATAATTTGCATATCATTTCCTCAGATTCCAACATGTAAGCCAAAAGCATTATGGTTTCAATATATCAGCCTGATATCCTAAGCTTCCAAAAAAGGGTGTGATAGTGCCAAACGAGGGGCGATGAGCTTCTAACAGTGTGCTGGTGCAACTGGATGGACAGGCAAAAGAGAGTCTACAATGCCATAAAAAAATCTCATTCACAGACGATAGATCAAAGTTGGTTGACGACCATTTCAATGTCAACAAAGTAATTTTGAAGACCCGTGACATGGTTTTGGAGAGAATCCTAGGCACAATGTTAATCTTACTATCTAAATATATAGAAGTCTCAGGTTCAAACCTCAGAGGCTTTTCAAACAACTGGAATAGAACAAATGAATTCAATGATATATCTCATAACCATAAATTGACACCCTTAAACATTGCAGCCCAGAAGATTCTCCAAAAGCTGCACCTAGATACTTCTCCTCCAATAGCATTGGAAGTTACTTCCTTACAATAATAAGAAACAATTTTCTACAATAAAGGGGTAAATTTGTGTGCATCAAACCCTCCCAAAATCTAACAATATGGGATTTTCATTCAGACATGCACCCGGCCGCTCTTTAAGGTAGTTTTCGTAAAACATATAACTTCATTTTCTTTCCATTTTTCACTTTTAAAAAACCTTGCCACCAAGGAAATGGTTGGTGTCAAGCCAACTTCAGATGCCAATGGACCGATTTAATCAAATAATGTAGTTTCAGTAACACTAATGGATAAAAATATTAGAATCAATATCAGTTGCATTGATATTGAACTCGTAAGCTGACAGGGTTATATTGACCAATACATTAGTTATATTGACCGACATAAAAACATATTACAATATTATCACAATATCAAAAAATATCAATATCGAGTGGAAGGCAATACCGATACATATTGATCGATATTTGTATCCATAATTAGAAGCCAAACCCCATGCCAACCGTGGAGTGAAAAGACACTAGCACAAAAAACCCACCTTGCAGCACCCTTGATTCCATCCACCGCCTAAATCAAATCCTCAACCGGATTTGAGCTGACCAAAAAGCCAAATTGTCACTCGTTTTCTTCCTCTCTACTCTTTCTTTCCTTCTAATTGCAAAAAATAGAGAGATTGTGAGTTTCCAGCCAACATTCATCTGCCAATGTACAGATTTTAACCAAAACAACTTTTTCAGTGACAAAATAGAAGCCCACCCATTGATGCAAATATCAACAGATATTTTAAATACTGGTATCAGGTTTCCGATACTGATATTTTCCTATACTGTAACAATATTATAATATATTTCTATATTAGATATATATCGGCCAATATGACATTATTAACTTACGAGTTTCAGAATTTTTTTTTGCTTTCGTATATTTGATATTAATATATATTGTCTGATATACTCGATCTCGATATAGCCACGACCGACACCGATACTGATATTTTCATCCATGAGCCCACCTCCTCCCCCAAAAGTAAAAAAACACCGCCACAGGACCCGCTTTATAGAACCCACATCCCATTGACTTCATGGCCTAAATCCTCAACTCAATTAGCTGAATTTAAAGCCAGCTCTTCACCTGATTTTCTCCTCTCAACTGTTTCTTCCCATCTACTCCACAAATCAGTGCCGCTGCCTCCACTGTTCATGAGGACCACTGCAGCTAGCAACCAGTCGCCACAACCTCATTCATCAAAAAACTGTGATCAAATCACAAAAGAAGTTCAGCCCCGCAAGGGAAACTCAAATATCAGAAATTTGTAACTTTCACTTCAAATCCAAGCTCCAAGCAGGATGTTTTCTCCCCCAAGGAGAGGTTCAAAAGATAGGAGAGGGTAGCCATAGGTATAGTCTAAGATGTACATGCTAAAATATAAGTGAAAAGAAAAGAAGTGATACATTCAAATTTTTGCAGTTAGGAAGTGCTTGAACCCAAAAAACAGAAAAGAAAAAAGACATCAAAATTAGCATATTTGCTGACTCATTAGGCTCAATATAGCATGTTGCCTTTTCCCTTTAACCTTGGAAATATGGGGAAGGTTTGAACCCAAGCTATTAGCATGCTTAAGTTAAAAAGTAATTCACCAGAAGGCCACCCATTTATTTTAAGCATATCCATATGAAACTAAATGTTGAGTCATCTTCAACACAACAGAAATCAGAATATTAATTATAGGATTCAAGATTAATGATAGCCTTAGCAAAATAGAACTGTTACTCCATTTAGGCTAATAAGTTATGGATTCAAATCATGAAAACAGGATACATATATTTGATCCTATCAAAACCCACAATGTGGAAAGCCTCAGACACTTAGCCACCATATAATGATTAGTTTTTTTTTTTTTTTGAGATCGTTGGGGTTTTGGTTAGGAATTTTAGGGTTAAATTGAAGTGGCTGATAAAGGAAAGCACTTGTTGCTAGAAAAATTGCAGTTGCAATGTAGAGATAATAAAGGCTCATGAATCAGAGTTCATATAAAATTCCGTGCTGATACAAAAGCCTTAAATATATCAAGGCTGAATTGAAGTTCATTCTCTTTTGCATCCTTGTAAATTTCTTCCATAATATTTGAAGTTTAAATATTTTGGAAATTCTGTAATAGAAAGCCAACGGGAAACAAAGTCTTCTTATGGATAAAAATATCGGTACCGTCATGATATATATCGGTATCGGATATATAGGAAGGACAAAAATTATTAAAAATCATAAGCTGATAAGACCGTACCGGTCGACACATCAGCCAAATATTTGTTGAATTAGATAACATTTTGAATATCGGGTGATACATTAAGATATATTATCAGTACAGCAATATATTACGATATTATTGCAGTATTGAAAAATATTGATATTGGAGGCCCTAATATAGATACATATGAGCCGATATTTGTATCTATACACCAGATGCTGGCAGCTATAGGTAGAGTTAAAATGCATGGAACCCAGCCCTTCTAGCACATATCCCCAACTTATGAGTTATGAGTTATCTAATAATCCCAACTGTCGTATCACTAGCATGTCTTAACATTGCAGTTGGTTGCTTTTAACAGCTATCATTACTAAAACAATCAAAGAAAAACAAAAATCAGTATCAAGGGAAACATCTTATTGTGGAATGAAATAGAAGTGCTGTGGCAATATGATATTCTTGATATGTGGAATGAAATAGAAGTATCATGGCAATACGATATTCTTGATATCACGACAAGATTGTAATATGTCATCGTCTCGACGATATATAGTGATATAACTAATATTTTGAATATTGCCAAACACACTCAATATTTTCTGATATATCAACTAATATTTTATCCACAGGTTTCGATTCATTAAAAAACTTGTTTCCGATAAATATACGCATCACCTGATACAGCCGATATTGATAGGGCTGCAAGCAATACCGATAATTAGTCCTTCCAAGCTACTTTTTTCTATCAAAAGATGGTAAAGGGATAGAGATCAAACCGAATTTCTATAGGCATCCAGCTACTCATTTATAGTCTGTGAGGCTTCAATAGCCATAACATAATTATTTTGTTAGAAATAAATAGTGGCCCTAAGAAGGGGAAGAAATTCCACATTACCACTTGAATAATGTTGAGTTCTCCAGCAAATTAGAAGAATATAATCTGGAGCAAAGTGAAAAGAAAAGGAGGATACCGTATCCTTACCATTACCTGGGGACTCGTTTGCGAATGAGCAAGTGACAAATTCAACTGCTGGTTGTTTCCAAAGGTATAATCAGCTGTCGATGAAGTAAATGAGTACTGACTCCCTTGTGAAACTTCAGGTGCTCCCTGTTTCAACATGTCTGGCTGTAACTCCAAAGGTAAATCATAACTTCCAGCACTCACCACCAATCTATGAGCAATATCTCCATCTGATGCAGTTCGGAGATGATCAACCCTACAGAAATCAGGATTGCTGAATGATATAAGGAAAAGTTAAAGACAACAAAGAGGAAGACCAACCACAGACATAGAGGTTGAGCGTACCTAGGGAACAAGGAGGGCTAATCCATGGGGTGGGCTGTAACCATGGCCCTGGGCCGTTGGATGAAGATGATCCAACAGCTCTTATTTTATATTGTTAAAAATAATGTCTTAGAAGCTTTTTTTTTCAATTTTTTTTAAGATGATAGAGTATTAAAATACCTATTTTATGAAAGATTAATAAACAATACAACATTTACTAAAATTTTTAAAATTCTTTAAATATCAAACTAGATCCTCGGGGTACAACCCCATGGCTAGGCACCCCGAATCCACATACCTAGTATCTGAGTGTCCAACTGAAGAAGCATCAGCTGCAGCAGAGGCCTCTTCAAAGTTACTTTTCATAGGTGTCGAGGCAACTGGTCGGGAAAAAAGAGGAATCATCCCAGATCCAAAACTGCCAAAGCTCAAGTGTGAGCAGTCTGCGGATTGGACTTGCAGGTGATCTGGTATTTTCACAGCAGGGCTACCGGCTTCGGAAGGAGAATCCTCATCCTGCTTCTCAAAGCTTAATTGATGTAAGTTGGTGGCTACAGCGGATACTGATACGTTGGCGTCTTCAACTATAACAATAATGTACAAATAAGTATGTCAGCTCTGCATCTCCTCACCAAAAAAACAAAAAAAAAAAGAAAACAGGAAAAAATAAAAAGGAAAAAGGATTCACAGCTGAAAAGGATGGCTCTGTAGTTCAGGACTGGAAACTAGAACAACCCTGCCACGTTGCTTATCAAATTCATAGATGATGATCCAATGGGAACTTAAGGAAGGTTGTGAACTGATATCCAACAATTAAATGACCAAGTATAACCGAACAAATCAGTACACACCAAAATTCTTTCATTCATCTTAATAGAGGTGTGACACCAAAGTTTAACTGCCTGAATGAGGTTGGTACATGAGTTCCTGTAGCCAACCCCGCACAGGAATTTATTGCATGTTTCTTATTGTTGTTGTAGTTGTCATGGTTCAAGGTTGTCATGCATCCTCAAACTGGCTTGAAATATGACAAACATTAATTAACAATGAAAGCCAGACTAGATTTCCTGTGACAAAAAAGCAGATAAGAGCTTTTTTAAGCACTAAAAATTATAAATGTATTGAGGTGTAATAATATTTTGTTGAACAACCAGAGTGAATCAATGTGTTCAACTATCTAGGTTTGTTAAAGGTTTGCAATCTAGTACTGTTTGAACCAGAACCCGAACCGAACCAAAGCCTTCATGTTCAGATGCACAACAATGTTCAGCTTTAAAACCAGAACACTAATGCATCACGGACAATAGCAGCTGCCTGAAGTTCCGATCAAAGTTGTTCTTGAGCTCATAAAATGCACATTGAATTGTTGACGCATAATACAACCCTTTTTGAGGTCTATTCCTATCACTAACAAGAAATATTTGGGCAAAGCCACCAGATAAACCAAAAGAAAAACTTCCATATCATAGCTCTTCAATTTCACTCAGTTTGAAGCAACTTCTGTCTTCCCTCAAACGTACAAGGGAAAAAACTAGGATCACAACAACCTGTAATTTGAAGACCAAGAGAGTTCTATGCATGATTTCTTGGAATTTAAGGAATGTAATAACTGTCACGTTCACATTGTGATCCCATAAGAAGGCTTAGTCATATTGCAAGTCCTTAAATGTTTGTGTGAGTTGAGTGGGTTGTAGCTTCTTTTTGCATGTCATGATGTCTAAAATGTTTTATGATGTATTATTAAGAAGCATGCTGCTGCAATGCTATGATTCCCTGCTTTTTTCTTTTTTTATTTTTAATTAATTATTTATTTTTTTATTTTTTCATTTATATTTATTATTTATTTTTATTTCTATTTCTTTTTTTTTTTGGTGGAGATATGGGATTGCGATGTGAAATTTGTATCTAGTGACAATTATTGCATCTGTGAAATTCCACGAAATCATGTACAGTACTCTCTTGGTCTTCAAATTACAGATTGTTGTGATCTTAGTTTTTTTGCCGCAATGCTATGATTGGACTTTTTTTTCAAAAAAAAAAAAAAAGAATTCAAGACAAGTTACAAAGCACATTGCATGTGTATTTATCCCTCCAGAGAACTCATGAATTACAAGCAGTAGTCTGTTTCATCACTATGCTTCATAGTCACTTATAGATGAAATGAAAAACATTTCAAATGGGTCAGGGCCACAAGATATGTAAGAACACCTGGAAAAAACATAAATACAATGTACGGCAATATTCATAAAAACGGGGATCAAGTTATGACCCTTCATATATATTTTTTTGGGGAAAAACCTTCATGTATATTCAGAGCACTTGCATCTACTGCAACATATTAAGTTAAAATCCAAAAGGACCACATATTCCAAACATGCACTGATCCATAGTAATGTTTAAGGAGATACACGGTACCTATAATGATTGGCAAAAAAAGGGGAGATGGCACAACCCAGGACCAAAAGGTGTAGATAGATTGCAAAATGATTGTTATTCAGATCTCAGAATACTGACCTTGCATAGCTAATCCCCTTCCCTCCCCCCTTTCTTTCAAGGGGTTGATAGAGAAAACAATTTGAGTAACTGGGCTAGTAAAATGCAACATGTAAACATGCTTCAATAATTCCTCCTCTAAGAATTTTTAAGCACACAAGGGCAGCTACAGTAACACAAACAATAACAACAAAACCTTTATTCCCACTAAATGAGCCGGTTATATAAATTTGCTTTTGCCAATACCACTTAATTTAGTGTAATATCTTCCAATGGTAAAAATAATTTTAAATTATTTTTTATCACCTCACACCAATTTTTCTTGAATCCACATATTTATTTCTTTCTTATAGCCACAACTAACTCATCTAGGACCTACATTTTGAGTATCTAAACTATCTTGCACAATAATTCTTTGTCTTATCTTCTATAGGTACAACTTTTAAACGTTTTCAAATATCATCATTTCAGATCTTATTATCATTCCTCATCGTTTCTTATAGCTATTGTAACATACATTAAGAAAATGTATCCTCTAACCATTTAGCTACTACATCCTTAAAGATGGATATACACAGAAATGTTCATGATCTTTGATCCTCTACAATGATATTTTAGATACTGATGCAGGTAACAAACACAATGGTGATGGAACCGAACCTCTCCGTGAACCACTTGCACAAGGCCACGTTTCAAGGATGAGTCAAGCATCAAGCTCAAAGTTAATGCTCAGCCAATTCCCAACCTTTCAAGCTCTTACCAAGAAGAAGCTAATTCCAATCTCTACCATTAATGGAGGAGGGATTCCAAGCAATCAAGCACTTATCAAGAGAAGGATAATTCCAACAAGTGGAGGGTTCCAAAAAGAGAAAACATCACAACCCAAGCAATCAAGCACTTTTCAAGCCTCCTTTGGTGGCCCAAATTCATCCCCTCGGCAATTTCCCTTTCCCCACTGCACAGTAGCCCCCTCCCCTTTAAATTAGGATATTGTTTCATTTGTAGGACGACTTCAAGAAAAAGAGTTCCCTTGTTAGGAAGAAAAGTTTACTCTTAGGGAGTCATTGGTCCTCCAATTGGTGAGGGAGAACCAATCTTCTAGGTTGAATGAGTCCTAGGTAGATCATAGAAAGTTTGAGTAAGTCACTTCCCGTAATCTCCCACCAAGAAGATGATTATCCTGTCCTTAGCATATTAGATGTTTGCCCTCCATGCTTCAATCTTCTGTTTTTCCTCCTCTCAGCAAATTAGACATTGTACTCCGCCACCATCAATTTACATATTATGATTTCAATGTTTGTTACTTTCCATTTATTAATTGTCCTCTTATCTTCACCTCCAAAATAATTATTTGTTAAGTTTCCATTGTTTGACTTTACTCCCAAGTTCTTTCCTGCATCAGATACTTCCCTAAAAAACAAAGGAAGAAACAAATAACTAAATATAAAAAGGAAAAACTAAAAGACAGAGACCATAGTCACCTTCTTGCTCGTCAAAAGAATGCCTCTGGTCCTGGTAGGTGTTTGAGTTCTTATACACATCATCAAATGTGTGACAAGAACTGGCCTCCTGTATTTTTCTACTGGTTTCAGGAACTGTTTGAACAAGGTCACCATGTTCATCATCAGGTGCACCATCTTCATTCAACCAAACCTCATCTGTCTGGTAATAACATTGAGAGGCTGTTCTATCATATTGAAGGTTAGAATTAGAGGGGTCAGTATATGATCCAGAATCCACGGTTGGATCTGAAACATAGGGCATACTAGCAGCCAGTGGTTGCTCATCTAAGGGCCAGTCATCGCTGGGAGAAACATGCTGACCTGTAGAACCTCCTGACTCAAGAGCATAACTTTGAGATGAATGTAAGTCATGGGGTCTAGCTAATGATGGAGATGGTGTAACAAGATGATGATGATTAAAACTCTGCTGTGTGGGGTTTTGATTGCTGGAAGCCTTCCCTTGCAGCATTCCCTTCTTAACAATGTCAGCTATTGATTCTTGACCAGGGATGCCACTCCAAGAGAGCTTAAAGCCGGAAGTGGGATCAGATGATGAAATTCCATCACTTGTGTCAATTGTGAGTGCTTTGTTGTCCATGGAAGCATCACTACAAGAATTATCAGCAACCAGAAACATAAACATCAAAGCTTACCAAAGATCGAAATACCAAATCAGCATTTCTATTAATTATTTAAAAAATATCCTCAAAGGTACTTGACAAAGCATAAAGATCACATTATGGACTTTGAATGTGCTAATATGCCAGCAACCTGACTATCAGATGCTAAAGTACATATACATATTATCATTTAGCAGAGACCATATATGAGTCAGTGCATGAGACCACCAAACATGGATCAAAATATCAGACGGACGATATATATCAACCTTGAGATCCCAATATTCTAAATATGACTGATATGAAAAATATCGGCCAATACACCAATATCGGTTGATATCTTGGTTGATATTCTCCAACTCCTTTTGTTCTTCTTTGCGTGTCCAAGACACTCCTTTTCTTCTCCTATGCATTTCTTCTCCTCTTCTTTTTGTTCTCTTTCCTTATTGATGTTTGTTGCATATTGCAAGATTATTACTTAATTTCGTTAATCATTTTCTTACTTGCAAGCGAATTATATGTTACATTGATTCTATTGAACAAAGTGGACTGAAATCTGCCGAAATTTTAGAATATAATTTGATTTTAATATGCTAACGGAAAAAATTGCTTCTGATACTAATAAGCATCACCAATATGACCAATATTGATATGACTGCAAACAATATTGATACAGATATTTTAATTAATGCTCCAAATTATACGGTCTACGAAGTCAAATGTAACTAACTTCGCTCCAAGGCAGTGGGCTAGTTTCATAGTTTGAGCCCGCAACATCCAGGTCATGATTAATCAACTTTATTGTTGTAACAAGGGTCACCTACCATATAGCAGAGACCATATAATTGATTACTGCATTTACAGCAAATATTTTTGTATCAAATAGCTAAGAGCATATAATCAATTACTGAGCAAAAACTATATAACAATCAACTATTCCACTATATAACATATTCTTAAATAAAGAAAAATTCATAGATCTATCATGATTTACGCATCAATATGCCAATAATAGAATTTTTTTTGCAGAGAGATTTTACAAGTGAAAACTTGTGTTTATTGCTAAGATTGAATACAGTGAGAGTTTTAAACAAAATAGGGTTCAAGCATTTGCAGAGCGAAGGCTACAGACATGCATCATTACAAGAAAGTAGGGACTCACTCCATACATCATTCAGAATATTATTTTGTTAGATTTCACAACCATTCAGCTGAACTTACCAAAAAAGGGTTGAAAATCTGAGAATGCAAAATTACCGGATGAGTGGTGCCCGGCGGTTTACATCAATTCCCACCAAACCAGCAGAAGAAGATAATGAACTCGCAAAGGAAACTGCACCATTGCCTTTCTTGTATGTAGGTTTCCCACGTGAAGCACCCGATTCTGGAAAGAAGAAACTAATTTCTAAGAACAGATTCTCTAAGTTGCTGACTCTTGTTTAAAACTGCAAGAAACACGGGCACCTACCAGTAGAGACAAGCTGGGGACTGCTACCACCGTAACAGTCTGCCCCACCCCTACCACCACGATTTGGAGCACCATGAGACCTTGAATCTGCAGCATCTTTAATCTAAGCAACAAAATAGAAAGCAGGTAAGGACAAACAAGAATTTTCACAATGGTAAGAACTCCTGAGTCGAATATTGAAAATTCTTTTCTAAAACAGAAATGGAAATATTGTGGCGAGTCAGAGTGTGAGCACATAGCCAAATTTCGACTGCTTAAAAAAATGAAAGTTGAAGCAAATGACCCTGCAAAGTGGGACATGCACACTACAGAACACCTTATGCAAACTAGAAATGTTTCCAGAACCCAAAATTGATCCAGAAGAAGGGCAGCTGATTAGTGAAAGAAACTGATATACTGCCAAGGATAATAGAAGTACAGAAGCCATATACTGGAACTACAAATGTTTATGTGTCGTTTGCATTCGCGCACCTCTTTTTTCTTTTCACGTTTGCTCTTCACCTCATGAAATGGATCTACATAACCGACAACCTCAGATTAGAACAAGCGCACATAGTAATATAGGTATAAAACTGATTTGAGCCTGGAAACTTCTATCATCCTCTTGCAGAACTTAAGATACTCTAATGTGGCATGGCATCTGGTACTATAACAAAAACAAGAATAGAGATAATAGTTGATAAAATGCTGAAATAAAATGAGAACAAATTTCACAAGCAACTGTATCATGTATGCCATCAATTAGATCTATAAGAAAGCAACATAAAAACATTTTAGTTCTTCACAAGTAGCCTAGTAAATAATAAAATATGCAATAGAATTTCAACCAAAAAAATCTCTTTCAATGGCATCAGGTAGCTACAAACTCATAACACAGTTTACATATCCATTGAAGCAATATCTACTCCTAAGCAGTTTTCTAGATCTTCTCAAGTACACCTGAATGATAGGGCGGACACCACTAGGAGCCTCAGGCGCAAGCTCCTTCTAAAGGTGCACCTAATGCACATTTAGCTTCCTTCAAATGCTTTGGTATCTTTTTTGTGATTCATTGATTTGCAGTTCCGTTAATATGTTGATACATTCTATCAATTATAAATTATCATTAGATCTTGGTCATTCAAAATTCCCCCCTCCCCCCAGAAAAGGGGGGACAGGAGAGAAAAGGATGATGATGATGTGGTCTTTGAAAATGACTCTTTGACATGAGAAACGACTACTAGCTATGTGAGATAAAATGAAATCATCTATAACACTAGATCAAGAAGAAATGCCAGCAGGCTGTCATTGTCCAAGAGAAAAACTTCATACACTACCTCTAGGTTCACTCTACTTGGAGTTATAAAGAGGCCAGGATGACATAAATGAAAGAGACAGTGAGATAGACTTCCGTAAGCCACAAGGAACATGAACTTTTGCTTGATGACAAGTATGTGCTCTAGCTACAAGTGCCTTTTAAGTTGGTATACAACTTTAGAATTCTATCAACTATCATCGGGTAGTACACAAATTAAACTATGCATACTTTGGTGTGTTTTCCCCTAACTATTTGATATTTTGGTTACTTTGGTAGCATTATTAGAGGCATTCTGTAACTACTGTGCTGAATTTGGTACTTCGGCAACTATTATGTTCTCGTGTGTTTCCATTAAAGTTTGTTGTCTTAAACTCTTAGTGTTTCTTCAAATCTCATTACATAAACATTCTATCCACAGTCAAAAATGTGTGTGCATGCCCTACATAGGTAAAAATATTGGCCGATATATAGATTCAAGTATCAATAACAAATTGGTTGCGGCAGTATCAGGTGATAGATGCTAGTATAAAATGTTGCGGAGACAAAACTCCTAACCATATAAATATAAATTATATACTAAAATTTGATCATATTTAATCATATATTTACACATACTTAACCATATTTAACTATATATTTACATATTTAAAGAGTTCAAGTCAATTTTACCAAAATTAAGATTGATAAATATCTTTCTAGGTTATTGAAAAAATTAATTAAAAATTTAGATTTATGCATATTTTATACCTTTAAAAATGTATAGATTTAAACTTCTTGAAAAGATTTTGGTATGTCTGGAACAAATGAATTTAAGCCTCTAAAAAGGAATCAAAATAAATTGGCAAATACATCTAAAATATTGGATATGTCACCAATACGGAGATATCATAATATTTTACCAGTATCCAAACAAATTGGTATTGGAATAACCCAATAGAAATACATATTTGCCAATATTTTTTTCTATATTATAATGCATGATATGTATCCACTTTTTTTTGTTTGTTTAGCCTAAATATACACATTTTAAATATATCCAAATCTTCTAAAAATTCTATATCAGTATGTTTTGTAGAGCTATAAAATATGTATACAAAAAAATATGTCTTTGTTTTTTCAAGGACTTATGAGAACATTAAGCTCAACTATAATAAAATTGACTAAACGCTTCAAATAAATAAATATATGGTAAATAAGGTAAAACTTTAATATATACTTCGTTTTAAAGTGGCTATGGACGTCCGAACTGATATATATATATATCGCCTAAGATAGTTGATACCATTATGGCCACAACTAATACAAATATCTAATGTTAATACCAAATTTTAATCCATGGTGCCTTGCCTTTGTCAAGGCCACACCTGAACTTGAGCCTTAGTATGCCCTTGCACCTTTGACTAAATGGCTATTTGACAAACCTCAACTAGTTGAACAAAGGCCATATTGGGACCTTTATGGCATATTTTACCCCTGTATAACTGCTATCGCCAAAATGTGGAAATTTTGGTAGCATTACGAAAAAGGAACAATAAAAGCAACAATGGCAGAAAGAGCTTATTATGAAGCTAGCATCATTTACATGTGGTTTGTCTTCACTGCAGGAATAATAAAACTATTCCTAAGGACAACTCAACTCTCTATCATTAAGACACTGTAAAATAAGGATCATTTAGTAGGTAAAGACATAAAACCAACTGCTTTCTAACCGTTAAAGCAAGTGAAACATAGAAATAGAAGGAACTAGACCATGGATGAAAATATAGGTATAAATATCGGTATCGGACGCAGTTATATTAGTATCGGACATATTGTATAATATATACTAATATTTAAAATATCAAAAGGAAAAATATTTTTAATAATCATAAACTGACAGGATTATATCGGCCAATAAATCGTGATATTGTCGAGGTATCAAGAAATAACGGTATCAAGGGGGCTCGATACCACTACAATATTTGCTTCTATTAACTAGACACATGACAAGGATAATGGTGGATGATGGAACAAACTATCAACTACTCTCTAAAATGCAAACGTGTGCACTTTCTAGACAGCACAAACAGCTATCGCATGTCTGTAGCCTAACCAGTGTAACACATCTTATCTAAAATAAGCATGTACATTTCAGAATTTATTGCTCCCTTGAAACACCAGAAACTATATCTTTGCAACTTTCTTTACCCTAAGAAATGAAACAGAAGAAAAACTTCTTGAAAAAACAGAATTACAGCACAAAGCATGGAAATTTACAAAACAAAACTTCACATTCAACACATTCAACAGAAGCATCACTCAAACCTGCAACTTTCTTACAAACAAAGGGAAAAGAAGAAAAAGGATTCAAATAAAAAATATTTAGATATTAATTTACTAAAGATGGCGGGAAATAACAAAATAAGATTCTGTCTTCAACAGAAAATTCAATCAAGGACCCAAGAAAAGAAACCAAGTTTTGGTGCTTCCTAGTAAGTTGCTGACACAAATGAACAAGGACCACAAACAAAACCTGGATAACCAAACAATTGTAGTATAACACCCAGAACTAGCACAAAAGACTGTCTAGGATACAGTACTCCAACACATAAGCATTTCAATTTCCCAATTGATTCTCCACAAAAAAGAACACAATGCATGGGAGAAAAAAGAAATAACTATCATCATAAAACCACATGTCACAAAATATATATCCTGCATACAGTTCACTCAAATACCTGAAGAATATAATCTTTGTGACTTCCAAAGCTAAAGCACCCAAAATAAAATAAAAAAAGATAAAAAGCCAAAAAATTAACCAAAACAACACAAAATTGTTGTATGAACTAAAAAACCATGCACTGTGGCTTGGATTTATACCAAACCAAACAAATTGTTGAACTAAAAAAACTGCACAAACCCTCAGTCAATGGGTTTGGCTCCGATTGGGTGGCATATGTCATTTATGCTATCAAAGCTTATTAAGCTCATTAGTTTAAGAATCATTTGTTCATTTATGATATCAAATACAAAAGCAAGAAGTCAACTACAACAATAACAATAATATACTTTTGTTCCAAAAAGACATACCAAATGTAGTGAAAATAGAAATTATAAAACAAAAATATCATTTCAAGTGAAAAGATAAAATTCTCAATCATCCATCAAGGAAGGTTCCATAAATTTAACCTAACATAAAAAAACAATGTCTTTTGTATAAAATGTGGTTGGTATAAAAGAAAAACCAATGTGCAACCAAATTGTTATTTTTTGTTTGAATTGCTTGGTTTCATAGATTTCTTGTATAAACTTAGTGTTAATTTTAGAATATTGGAGCTAAACACAAAGATGACCTAAACTAAGCCTTTTTCCATTGTGAAGTCAGATACATAGATTCTTCACAATAATTTAGTTCTATTTTATGATATGCCTTCTACTAAGTCCACATAGATAAGATCATGCTTGGTTTCATTAAACTCTTTTTAGGTCTTTCTTGCCTTCTTCTATATGAAAAGTCTCCTCTAAGTTCTCACATCTTTAGGAGAGTTTGATTTCACATTACAAGACCACCTTAAAGGTTTCTCTCACATTTTTTCCCTTTTGGGTGTCATCCCAACTCTCTCCCATATTAACATCATCACAAATCCTATCTTTACTATGACAACACATCCAAAGCAACGTAATTCATCTCTACTAGTGTATTTAACAGCACAACAATCAATTCCGTACAGCACAACTGGTTTAATTGCTACCTTATACTATTTTTCTTCAAGTTTATACAGGATTCTCTAATCACGCATGATGCCCGGAGCACTTCTTCACTTTATCTAGCCTGCTTTATTCTGATGAATGATATCATTATACATAGCCCCATCTTTCTGACATTGCTCTAAGATATTTGAAATAATTCATCTTTAGTAGGCTTTCGGTACCTATCTTTGCCTCCCCATAATACTTCGCTCAAGGTTGTATCAAATGCTTTCTCAAAGTCGCTAAATGTCGCATAAATTTATTCTGTCAATACTTAAATTGTTCCGTCAAACTCCTTACTAAATAGATAGACAGATAGCTTCCATCACAGATGTATCAACATGAATTCAAATTAGTCCTTCAATAAACTCGCACATAGCCTTAGCTTCCTTTCCAGTCAGCATTGCCCGTAACTTCATCGTATAGCTCATTAATTTATTACATTTATGATTTGCACAACCATGCATATCTCCTTTGTTCTTTTGTAAATAGGTACCAATTTCATCTTTCTCCACTCTATCTGACATCTTCAAACAAAAGATATGATTAAGCAATCTAGTTAACTATGAAATTTCCTGATCCCCATAGGCTTTCAAGCCTCCACTAAGACATCATCTAGCACAACTGCCTTCCCAATCTTCATAATATCCAATACTCCATAACAACCTCTCTTCAGAGATTTGGAGAGATTGGGAAAATGAGAGTAATTTAGATTTACCTGAGTCACTATACTCCCCAAGCACTATGCTATCGTGCCTACCCCTTCATTAAAGGATAGTGAACATAACTACCCGATCTCTCTTTGACATCCTGGTTTGTTACAAGGACTCAATACTTTATCATCCTTGATTAACTGCACTATTTTTTCTGTTCTTCTATCTCTTGGTTTAGCACTTGTCTAAACACATCATTTCACATTTGTCGAGTAGATTATACAGCCTCCGTACACTCTGGGCTGCCGTCTTTGCCTTTTTTTTGTGGAGATGTTATACCTATTCTAGTTTTAAATATAAAAAAAAAAATCTTGCACAAATTGATAGTTCACATAGACGCCTCAGTGAACAAATAAAATTCCCAGTAGCCCATGGTGTACTCAAAATCGGAACCCCATAAAAATTACCGAAGATATAAGAAAAGTATAACAAGAAATTACAAGTTTTAGGAGAGAGGAAGGAGAAACCTTGGGAAAGTAGACGATTGACGGCTTCATTAGGGTCCATATTACATTCTTTAAGCATAGCGTAGATCTCAAGTTCAGGGCAGTTCACAATCTCCTTCAAGCTCTGTATCATCTTCTTTGAAGCCGCTTGAATTGAAGCCACCCCGCTATTATCACTGTTGTTACGATTGTTTCCCTTGTTGCCATTGACGCCGTAGTTTCCTCCCACCCTGGTAGTACTCATTTTCTTCTCTTTGACGGATCTGAGAAAGAAGACAGTTGTTGCAGTTTCTGGGTTTTCCCCCCTCTCCTTGATTCTGTTCTCTCTGCCGTGGAATCCACCCCGAGAAAACAAAGATTAATATCTGGCAAAAAATACCTGAACGGATTACATAAATACCTGAATGGATTACATGCTCTACCGACATTTTCCTGATAATTAAACTTTCTAATGATTTACGGTATATTTAATTATTAAAATAAAATAAGATAAAAATAAATAATTATTTTTAAAAAAATAAAATTAAAATAAAATTAAAATTATTATTCTTATGTTTAATTATTGGAATAGAATAATATGAAAATTAGTATTTTATTGTTTAGTTTGTAGAACAGTATGATGAATAATATTGAAATAAAATTTTTTTATTGTTAAATCTTAATGGTAAAAAAATTAGTTAAAAGGATTATCAAAATAACTTCTACAAAGAAATCCAACCGAACTAAAATTAATTTATTTGGTCAATTTGATCTAATCAATTTAAAAATTTTATATATTTGATTAAGGTATATTAATGTTATGGATTGATATAATTAAAATTTCGGCTTGATTAAAATTTATACTAAACACGGTTGTACTTAAAAATAATCAATTCACCCAATTGGAAAAGGATTGTGAACTTTTTTGTAAATATATTTCTAGATAAATGCCAACTTTATAAAATTTGGCTATTTTTTTTGTAAAATAAATAGTCTTTACAAATTTAAAATTGTATCTTTTATCAAATAACATGTAAAGTTAAATGATCAAAAATTTTATGATTTTATAACAAAGCTTATAAATATATACATTTAAATCTCATAAATAAGAGTAAAATTATATATATCAAAATAAGCAGAATAAATATCAAATGATCACATGCAAATAAATATAGACCAACGATAATAAAAAAATTTAATAACAAATAAAAAATGAGTTTAAATATTCTTACTTTAACTCAAATATTAATCAAATTTAACACAAAATTACTTCAAACTCACACTATTACACTTTCTCTTTCCTGTTCTCTATCTTCTTTTCTTCTTTTTTTCTCTCCTCTATTAAACTATCAGCTAAAATGACCAAAAATACGAAGAAATTTACTAATATAGATAAACTGGCATATGAGCATGTGCTAGTTGTGTACCGATCAAATGCAAAGATAAATTACATTCACGCACGAGAACGCCTGTTCCACTTATGAGCGTTCTCTATTTTATTAATTCACATATACGCATTTACACGCCTGAGTCAAGCAACGGCCAACTTTACTTAAATACTTAAATTTTTTTATCAAAACACATAATTACTCTAAAAATTTATATATTACAATTAATTCTAAAGTCATAATATATATTTCAATAATCGGGTATTACCCTATAAATCAGAAGGAGTTCCTTATTTGGCTATTGTTAAATCAAAATGGGTTAAGAATGCCCTTGAAGTTATTAACAAATAAGTTAGGGACATTAGCCATGTTGCCTTTAAAGCTTATAAGCTGTCTTGGATGCTGCCCAATTAGCCATGCAATGGAACTCTCTCCATGCAGCTCTCATCCACAAAGAAAATCTATGTCGTTCCAATTACTTTCAAGCCTTTTTGTCTTGAAGAGGACTTCATCAGGTAGAAGACTAAATTTAGAGTGGTTGGTTGATGGGGATAAATGTTCTAGCTTCTTGTTTAAGGGCTGGGTAAGTCTGTGGAGAAAGAAGTCTAGACAAAGAGAGACACAAATAATTCATCCCTCACACTGTTCTTATGAGCATAAGGTTGTGTTTGGTTAGTGGAATAAAGAAAGAAAGGAATTTCTATTCCCGCGGGAATAACGATTCCCACCAAATTGGTGGGAATTGCAATGGCGGTCTGCCCTGGAATAAGAATTCCAGTATTATTATTACTATTACATATTATTATTATTATTACTATTCCCACCTTATTCCTCATACTATTCTACAAACCAAATAATGGAATACTAATTTCCACCTTATTCTATTCCGACAAGCAAACACAAGAATAACAATTCCAACTCTATTCACATCATTTTCTATTCTCTAGAATAACTATTCTATTCGCACATTATTCTATTCCAGCAACCAAACGTACCGTAAATGATTCCCTCATTCCTTTGCCACTCAAGAAGAGATTCAAGCCATTGTTTTTAGCACAGGGGATCTCAAAGCTCCGAGGCCATATGGGTTTTAGCAGTTTTCTTCAAATTGTCTTATTATGACAGTTGGCCTCCCTTATTTTAGAGATTGTTGTTGATTTTTCAAGAATTGGCATCTTCTTACACAATTAAGTAGTACCCTCATTAGCCCCATCCCTAAGGCAACGACGTGGCTAAAGTTTTCAATTTTCATCCAATTGATTGGTGCAAGTTGCTATATGTTACGGGCCCCAATTTTTGTATTTTTCTATTCGATTACTGTGTGGTTAAAATCCAACCAATTCAGTTACATTTTGATTATATATTACACTGTGTAATGAAAAATGGGTAGAAAAGAAATAATTTTCCTTTATCCCGGTTCTCACGTCTATTTCTTCCTCTGCTGAACTCCCCTCCTCTCATCTTCTTCTCTATTTTTCCTCTATTTTCAGTCAGCCTCTTCGAATTGCAGGCGTCTACTGTTGTGCATGCATCACTATATAAAGTCATATGTGAGATCCGTGTTAATGGGATCAAGTGCAGTCTTCTTCACTTTGTGGATTTTTTTCAAATAACATTTCTGAAAGGTCAAAATGTTGGTGATGATATTCTCATTACACATAAGTTCCTACATAAATATCATCTCAATAAAAGGATTGTCTTGATGTGCTTTATAAGTTAATCTTATAAAAGTCTTTGACTCCATTAAATAGAAATTTATTTTAACAACTCCTAAATTTATAGGATACCCTAATGTCTTGATTAGTCGGGTTAATCAATGTATTGCCACACCATGTTGTTTTATTTTTATCAACAGTGAGTTTTTTGGTTTTTTTAGAGGAAGCTAAAGGGCTTTGTCAATGTGACTTTATTTCCCTTTGTTATTTGTTCTTGGAATTAAGGTTGTACATGGGATTTTGCACAACCATATTGATGATGGAGACTATTTTAAGTTACCACTAGAGATGTAATAAAATCAAAACCTTAATACTTTCTTTTCTGAATGACTTGTTAATGTTCATAGAGACCTACAGAAGCTATGTACAAATGTTAAAGGACTGCTTGTATGAGTTTTTAAATCTCCTCAGATTGCTACCCAATTGTGCTAAGAGTGAGGTTCTTTATTGTATTGATTATTTTATTTTTGATTCACAATATACTTGTTACTATGGATTTAAGATGCTAAGTCTAATTGGGGGTGCCACTTATCATTACATGGCTTTTTGTTTAAGATTGTCAAGTGATTCTCAATAAAGTAACTAAAGTAATTTACTTTCAGAAGAACATGTGGCTTTCATTTGGTGATACATTTCAATTTATTTCCTCTATTTTGTCCAATTTGCACACTCATTAAGCTTCCATATTATCTTAAAATATAGATAATATGGAAGAAGGGCTCGATGTCTATACTGGTGTGGTGACATACTGCTTCAAATCCTTTATCCGTTTTGATAAATTGGATTAGAAGTAACTCTATTTGAAATAGATACAGTTAGACCATTGAAACTCAATATTTGACACCCTAAATCTTTTATAAAATTATGAACCTACCCAATTACTCAACACCGCATATTTGTCACATCATTGATGATGGAAAGATCATTTTTTGTGGATGGATAATTGG
>JAOVVI020000846.1:0-27677 GCA_028571085.2 Nepenthes alata | reverse complement strand
CTCGACCAATAGGGGCTCGAGGACATCACAAATAACGGGCGACATCCAGGTTCGAGGACAAGAAGAAGACGCCCGAGCACTTCAAATATCCCGTCAGGCCACGAAGTAGTCCAAGGGGTCAGAGAGAGACCCGAGGACCCCTTCTTCTCATTAAACCAGAGAACCTCCAACAGACAGTTGATGTCCGAAAGCTACCTTGTCCAGCAAGTTCGCGAACTCACAGGATAGCAGTGCATGACACGAAAGGACGAGAACTGTCTCTCACACGGCCGAGAACGCCAACTAAGCAAACTTCGCTGATTCCCAAAAAGCCTGCAACCGCTGGCAAAAGCCGTCTCCACAGAGCACGCCTAGTTAAATCATGAACTGACGCCTAAACTCTGCACACCTGACACACTCAGGACCTACGCACGCCAGCGGATTTAGGGGCGACCAATGGGCAGCGGCCGACCTCTCGGCCGCCCGATGACCGCCGCGTGTCTCCTCCTCAACGGAGCGATTTCCTTATAAATACCAAGCAAAATCCCTTCCAGAGGGGACCTTCTTTTCGAGAGCTGGTTCTAGACGAAAGAACGCTCTGAGGGAGAGAAACACAAAACAAGAGACAAGGAATCCGCCCAAAAAGCTTGTACTTTGTAAGGACTTCCACCATATTGAGAAACATTTCGAAAAGCCCAGAGCCTTGTGGTTTTTCCTCCTCATTTAAGGGGAGGCTTTCCACGTAAAATCCGGTTTTCATCTCTCCTCTACACATCTCGCACAGTTATACATTTGTGTTGCACTGGACCCCGAACTCTGGAACGCAACAATATCCATTGCATATATCCCAATTATAGAAGGTATGTGAAATGTAGCACTAAGTTGTGTTAGGACATGCAGCAGAGATCGATGCTTTTCCAATCACGAATGGTTTACACTAGGGTTAGCTTTATGTTCATATTTCTTTGCATTGGCTATGGATGAATTAACAAAACACATTCAGCATAACGTGCTTTTGTGCATACACTCTATCGATGACAATTTTGGAAAATAAGCCAACATGGCATTAACATTAAATTAGGAGTCTGACAAAAGATTTTGAAAGCTAAATGTTTGAGAATTGGTAGAATATAGAATGAATACATCAAAACAGCAAAGAAATAGATGGCGGTGAGGCCATGATGGGAACGAAAGCTTACTAATGAGGAATTATTTGAAGTATCTTGGATTGATTGTTCAAAAGACAGGATCACAGATGAGGATGTAGTTCTTCGGATTAAAGTACGTTAGAGGAAGTGAAGTAGTGCTTCAAGTGCCCTTTCTGATAGGAGAGTAGTTGTTGTTACGAATACATTGCATATAACTGAATATGTCATTTTGCTCTTTAACACATTGATTAGATAGCAAGTCAAAATTATAGGAGAAGACAATAAGGTTGCTATTTAGCCAACCATGCTGTGGAACAAGGATCTACAATGGATGGTTGAAATGTTGAACACAATCATGTCAATGAAATGGCAGACATCGATATGAACATGTTGAGATGGATGTGTGGTCATCCAAAAAAAGAGAGGAATTAGAATGACATTATATGGGAGAAAGTCGGGTTTCCATCAATAGAAAAAAAATGGAACAGACGCATTTTAAGTGCTTTGATTGTGCAAAGAGGAAACCACCCGGTGCACCTTTTAGGAGATGTGAGAGCTTTGAAGAGCTCATTATCAAAGAGGAGGCAAATCAAAGAATAGGTTAAGGGAAACCATCGGGTATAATCTTGCGTATTTGGACTTTGTGGAGGACATGGCCTGTAACAAAGCTGAATGAAAGTGAAGAATATATGAAACTGACCTTAAGCAGTAGGTAAATGATCAGTCTGGTCGGTTGATTATGAACTTCAGATTATCTAGTCGTTCTTTCCAGTTTAATATTGCATCAATTTATTATATGCACCAACATTATTGTATCAATTAATTTGGTGCATCATGTAATCTTACGCAAGAAAACCCATTCATTACTCACTTATTCAAGCCAATAACTTTGTTCGACTCATGATAAATTCTCACATGTTACTAATCCCAAGTATATATTATTCTTTGTATAGTTGATAAATTCTTTTGCTTTTGATAAATTCTTCTGCTTACTGATATACAGACATAGTCCTTTTTTTGGTAAGTAATATACAGACATAGTCTTCGTTCTATTATCATGTTTCAATGTTTTTTATGGCAGTTTAGATGAGAAATAACATTCACAACAAGCATTTGAGATAACATTCACTTAATAGAATTATGGTGCATATTTACAACAAGCAGTTGAGATAGTTGGCCTATCTCTACGAGCTCAGCTAAGCCAATCTCCATCAGAACACCACTAGGTACATTCATGAACCAAACTGTCCCACAAGCAATCACATCATGTCACTTCCAATCACAACAGGTCCAAACCCCAACAGACACCCCTATGGAGGTAACTTTTCAGTTTCAACAACCAGCATTTATGGCTCAGAGCTCCTCGAACAAACTTGGATTTGTTTTGTTTTATTGGCTTCAGATCTTGTGTTTTGTAGTGCTTCTATTTTTAATTTGATATAGAAGTACAAATAGGGATATGCTGTAGAAATTTTTTTGCTGATTTTGTGGTTTATTTTCAAAGTTGATTAGGATCAGGCTGCGGATTGTGGATTTGCATTGAGAGAAAAAAGAATGTGGCAGGAGATAACTATAAAACTTGAAATACCGAACTCAACCTTAGATATTTATGATTTAAAGAATGATACTTATGCTTAAATTGTTCTGTATTGATTGAAATTTTTACCTGCTTAATTCCCTTATTCAATCTCATAATTTTGCTAAAGCTAGAGTACGGCCCACCAACCTTGAGTGAGACCTAAAGGTCCATTAAACTAGATTATTGTTTCAATTTTGTTTTGATTGATGCCCATTTAACATTACCGGATATCAAAACATGCCTCTCCCTTAGTTTTCTAATCAAATGCCTCCCTTCAAACGTGCATCTACATGTCTTCGCTGTTTAGTAGACCCATCGCATCCAAACCCATTCCCTTATATCTGATTGTCTTCCAAAAATTATGAAGATCTCATGGAAGCACATTTCCTCTTCAGTTTTGCTATCTGCTTCATCCTTTTACTCCTCTCTGCATTACCCCATCCAAAAGCAACAGTCTTCTTTTGCCTACTGTCGGAAACAACAAAGATCACCTAGGTTTGAGACATCAATGATCTTGGAGATTGATCGACCAGATTCACTTGCGCCGATTTTTATCAAATCTCTTAGTAAAACTTCAACCATTTTTATAATCTTTTTGTCTTCTGCACATGTATTGATGGTGATTTTGACTGCTAAAAGGGATTGAATCTGTTAATTGACGAGAACATTACTCGCATAATAATTCACATTTTTTGCTTTTTTTATTGATCTTGAAATTAGGTTTGATTTTGTTTATATTTTGTGGGAAACACAATGCTGCCAGTCTCTCACTTCTCTTTCTTTCTGTAAATTGATGTGTTTCATCAAATTTACAATTGCAGGAGCTCTTTTTCTTCAAAGTATTGTTCTTTGCTTTGTCAATTATTTTTTGGCAAAATGATATGGCGAGATCAATATGTTACTCAATTTTCCCTAAGCTCGTGGTACACTGTTGTTATTGACCTTCCTGATAGGCAGCTAAAAGTGTTGATGTCCTGGGGAATTCAGAGCATAATATGCTGATACCAGGCCTTTTTCTATTTTACGCGTATCAGATTGAAAATAGAGGGAATTCAAGTTTTCTGAGTATTTATTCCCACAAAAAAAAAAATTACATAACTGTAACCCTTTTTGATACTGATGTGGTAGACCTTTCTTTAATTTGGGACGAAAAATTCTGGACAGCATAATCAGAGTGGACGGTGTTTAATACCAACTATAAGTAGAATAGACAAAACTCAAAAACAAATGCCCTAGGATCACATTTATGTTGTACCAGAATATATTGTGCACCATATCCTTCAGCGCACCATATAGAACGAATAATCCTCAGATTTGGAATCATTAGAGGCAAACCAACTACAAATGCAACTGCCATAACTATGTTACTCATGTGTCCAGCTGCCAGACTACGCTAATTTTCAAATCTTTCATGGGTGTTGCTTTAATCTCAATATCCAAGCCTTGGTATCTGACAGAGTACTTAGGGCTAGAATGAATAATCAAAAGTTAATCAGTATAGCAAAAATGGAAGGAAAAACAGCAAAAAGTTTTCCAAATAGCCACAACACACACCTGTAAAACAAAGAGAAAGAAATGTTCATCACATTTACATGTAGTTACTAAAAGAGAAATGGTCACAAGAAACCAGTGATACAATGGGGACTTGAGGCGGAAAACTGATGAATGAGAGAAAATCATACAGCAAATCAAGTGGATATGTACAAATATTGCAGAGGTAGAAAAATGAGGACAAAGAAATCACCTCATTAGTTGGAGAAACAAGTAATTCACGACCCAACACCAATTCAAGAGGAAAGTGCACAGGCTTATGCAATTTGGTACTTCCTTGACTCCCATAACCAAAACGCATCAAATGCAGTATCATGATCTTGGAAAGTGTCTGTATCTTCACAGATTTACTAGCACTGACAACACTAGCCTGAATTGGGATAGTCAATAAAATCACACAATCAACAGAAATCACAGAGAATTCCTTTTCCAGTTTGCCGAAAGGAGCACATTTGAGCATACAAAAATCATTATGAAAAACAAGGAGCTGATGAGTATGTTAATAAACAACAACAAAAACAAATACAGCAAACTTTGGGATACAGTACGTCCTGCAACCTGCATACGTTGATCATGTCTCTGTTGCCAATTTATAGCCAACAATTACTATCACAGTTCTACCAGGAGAAATGAGGAAGTATCATAGAAAATTGGCTCCATGATGCATGAAAATCCCTTAGTACAGAAGTAGAGAACTTTCCCCAACCCAACTGCTCGTCAAATCCATCCCCCCCCCCAAAAAAAAGGGAAAAATAATACAATTCCAAAAAAAAAAAAAAAGGAAAAAGTAAAGGTACATGGAGTATGCATCAAGTTTATGACTCTGGCCATAAGCAGCTGATACATGAATCATAAAGCAACAAACATAAATCTTTTACTAATAAGAGGAAAATGTACAACTATAGGAATTTCCTAATCCACAACGCTCAACAAGTCAAATAAGTGGAACATAGAATTCACAGTGCAAAATGCTAGCAACAAAGCATTTAACCCAACGGTGAATGAAATTTGATTGTCTAGATGAAAACATTTTCCTCCAAGAAAACCAAAAAGGAACTGGAACTAGGTCATAAATTCCACACAAAAAGCATCAGTGTACCTTTCCCGTGGTTGGTGCTCGATACCCTTCAAGCATTTCTGGTGCAGAAAAAAGTTGAAGTGCATCCTCAATAGTATGGACAGCTTCAGGAAAGATATCAAGGTGAAACAAGAGAAATGGTTGGATAGTAGCAGATGCCTTGTTTCCTGCTCCATGTTTATATAAGTGTTATAGCTGAATATATGAACATAAACTGTAAAGTGTGATTCTGATAAAAAGACAAAGTAATAGCAAGTCACTTAAAGAACAAAATTTGAACCAATTCCTTCTCTATATATTTGTATAACAAAACAAGAATATGGTATTCCTATATTCCAAAGATATCCAAAAATTTAAAGGATATGGTGATTTCAGGGTAGTACATCACATTTTGGATGATAAATGAAAGACGCAGAAAATGAAGTCACACAAAAAAATGATTCTGAGGCAAGTTCTTCAAATAGGATGCTTCTTCAGAGGGCCACAAAAGTCTTCTACCATCAAGGCACCTCAAACATTGTTCACTCCTTTCCATAGGTACATATTTCCCCTGCTCTGCATTGAGGTTTTCATCCTTGGATACATCCTGCTGCACACATGGATGGAGACCTAGATAATGTTAAACATACTCTTTTTTTTTTTAATAATTGTCTACATTTGAAATCCATGTGTAACCTAGATACCGTTCAGCCAAAATAGGCAAAGAATTATGTTCCAAGACCTATCTAGTTTATAAAAAAAGGGATCTATATAGGCAACCTTCAAAAAAGAAAAAAATAGTAGGAGGGTTTGCACAATCTCACATCCTTACATATCAAGTCACTCCAGAGTATGCATTACATATCTGCATCATAATACTCCACTCACATTTCAAAAAAATGTGCATGAGTTAAAAGTTATTTCACCTATCATAAACACAAAGAATGCACAGATAACTAGCCAGCGCATTCAATAAACAATTAATGTATACTCCCAAAATCCCAAAAATATCTAAGATCCTCTATAAGGGGAAAAATGATGTTCAACTTCTTCACCACCCCTAAAGTGTCATAGTACACGGAGGCACTACACATCATCAAAGTGTGCTACCTTGTGATGAGGGACGGGCTCTCGGGGTGTCACAAGGACAACAAAGTCTCAATGATACAGCTAGTGAGGGCCGAAGGGCATAGTGCGGATATTGTTAAGAATTGAGGTTTAGACCCTCTATTGCATCTAGGACATGACTTTGTATGCCACACTTGAGGGGATGACTTTCCCAGATCAACAGACGAGGCGGGAGTCTCAACATGAGTCAACGCTTGCAATGCTGGAAGTATGGAATGGGTGACACTGTGCTACTCAAGATTGATGTCATGGTTGATGTGTATGATGCTTGTTAACACCCAAGGATTGACGCATGCAAGTTACGTGACTAAGATGCGTTACTATGTGTGATGCCTCCACAAGTGTCTAAACCACAACCGGACATAAGGCTTAAGTGCTTGTGTCAAGGACAATTTGTCATAGAAATCAGTTATATACACTGATGGACCATTGAGTTCTCAGTGATAGACTTGAGCACAAAATGATCAAGAGATGATGTGCTTTATACCGAGTGAGACGTGAGAACCTATCAATGGGTTAAACAATTAGCTTAATAGTGAGCTAGACGCCAGAAAACAATTGATACGCTACTAGCTGCTTGATTAAGAGATGTGTACCTCAAAGTCATTGTGGAAGATGCGGACTCGTTATGATAAGTTTGACTTGCTAGCCTCATGTGGCTAAATATTTGAGGTATCACTAATGGAACATCAAGTAAACAAGTGCTTGACTTGAGTTGGAGAAGTCTCAACATCACAAGGTCAACATCCACTACATAAAAATGAGATTCTCACACCGTCCATCTGTGAGCCGGCACAACTCGGCATGATGTGGACCTGTATGAATTGGGACATGTCAAGCACTGCCTAATATTCTAAACCTGTCACGGTATGAACTTCACTAGACCGCGTGACATGCCAGCTAGTGGCACACAATGGGCCATCCAATCACGGAATATGGACGAGCATGCACATCTCAGTATTTATATATATCAACGGTCAAATAACCATTTTCCAGTCGATTGTAACTCCCCCTCTCGCCTTTCTAAACAAATATAATCACCAAAATACTCTTCTGTGAAAAAAATCTACAAATACCCCTCTCTAGCCATTTTCTCTTCACCAAATAATTCACTTTACGTTTGGTTGCTGGAATAGAATAAAGTGGAACAGAATAGTTATTCCTAGGGAATATAATAGGATAGAAATAGAGTTAGAATTGTTATTCTCATATTTGGTTGTTGAAATAAAATAATGTGAGAATTAATATTTTATTATTTGGTTTGTAGAATAGTATGAAGAATAAGGTGAAAATAGTAATAATAATGATAATAATAATAATATGTAGTAGTAGTAATAATAATAATAATAACAATAATAATGTCTTAATAATAATAATAATAATAATAATAATAATAAAACATAATAATAATAATAAATGGGAGAGAATAACTATTCCCACATATATGAGAATAAATATTCGCACAGGAATATTTATTTATTCCCGGTTAAATTGTAAGCAAATGAAAAAATATTTATTCCTCTGGGAATAATGAGAGAATAGAATTACTATTCCCTCCAACCAAACTGGGGGTAAATCTCTCTATTCTCTCATTCTCAATATTCCAAGTGATCTAACATAATTCAGTAATTGTTGTTTATGTGCTATAAATTTCAATTCACTTTTATGTGCAATTTAGTACAATTTGCTTATTCTATTGATGGCTGATAATTTTTCTCATTTTGGTGGTAAATAAAATTAGTATATTCCGAAACTCCTACATCTATTACACTATATACTGATAGTGGTTCTAAAATACTAAAATCACAAACCTATTCCCAATAGTGTTACTCTAAGTAATGTGTCATCCAAGTCCGCCTTCAACATCGATGGTCGAGTAGTAGATGAATAACGAAGAAGGATGATACCAAAAATCATTATCCTATAAAATATTGGTAAGACGCAACGTATTAGTAAGATGCAACAATAATCATTAAGAAGGACCATAACATTCAAAAATTTTGAGTAGCCATGAATAATAGTCCAGAATCGACATCGCAAGTGAAATATAAAGTTACACATGAGTGCTTATACATTTAATCATTGCGATTTTTAAATTTATATATAATGTAACAGAAAATAATTGATTAATAAAATACAAGGTATTTATGCATAACCCCTTGTGTATAAATTTAAAATTTAATTCTCTTTTCAGTAGACTATTCGGCTTACGTTTGTTTGGCATCGCTTGGCCCTACACCAGACCTTGCCTAGTGTCATGCTAGCAAGGGTTTACTCAAGGGTGCCATGCCAAGCATGGCCCAAGCTGTAATTGCATCTTGCCAAGTATAGTCCTTGAAGTAGTTGTGCCGGCATAGCATGAAGCTAGTAAATAGCCTGTGGCTAAGTGACATGCCAGCTTGGCACGGCTCAGTTAGCACCACTAAGCACTATGTTAAAATCAATCAAACCATGTAAATTTTTATGTAATTTTTTCTAGCATCCTTGCATTTTTCTAGGAATATAGATAAATTTAGTTTAAATTTTAGCATTATAGACGAACTAAATACACCGATGTGAATGTTAGGGATTTTATTATATACTAGTTCCAAAGGTCAAATTCTTAAAACCCTCTATATAAAGGAATAGCTTTGATAAGCTTTCTTTCACATCCAACTATTTCTTATTGCTATAAATTTTCATATACAAAAATATCAACCGATATGTGTCGGTATTAAGACCCCGATACCAATATTTTTTAAAACCATAGAAATATTGTGATATATAGCTCACGACAATGATTTATTACAATATATTAACCGATATTATCCTATCAACTTATGATTTAAAGAAACTTTTTCTTGATATATCTAATTCAAATATTTATCGTTTATTATGTTCGATACTGATATGATTGCAACCAATACTGACAATGTCACTAATATTTTTGTCCATGATTGGCATGCTTGTGTTTCATGCACTTTCTTTAGCAACTTATATTCTACATACTCGACACTCTTGCTTGCGAATGCCTTGCCTATCGGGTTCGACCCCAAGAGAGAAAGGGATTTGTTTAGTAGAAAGAGGGAGCCTTCAGTAATTCAAATTCTTCCAATGAAAAACTAGAGAGCAGGAGAGATTACAAAATTGTTTTCAGGGGCTATTTTTTTTTTCTAACCAAGAAAACAAGGGAGATTGAGGGAAACCTTATTATGCCATCTCCAAGGACTTTGAAAAAGTATTTAGTATAAAATAGTGTAGGCGAATCAATAATTAATACTATGACTTCCGCTTAAATTGTCCCTAGCACATTGTCCTACTTTTTTCAAAAATTAGGTGTCCATGTTTATGTGATGTTTGTATCCCGTACTTCCATTAAAGAATTTCCTTAAATTTTGTATGAACAAGTTGATATCAATTAGCAAGAAACTTCAAAAGGCGGAAGATTTCAATATAATGGATATGCAATTCAAGAGTACAAGTGAAATACATGTAAGACACAAGATAAAGGCCTGTAATGGCACTGTATTAGAATCCACTGAATGATGTAAATTTTTACATACTTTTTTTAACATTCTTGTATCTTCAGATTATATTAAATATTGTTGCTAAATGCCTAAAACCCTCCATACTAGGGAATGGATTCAAAAAACTTTCCTTCATATACAACTATTATTTGTTACTATTGATTATATATTTGTATTTCCGCACTTTCTTTATAGACTTAACTTGTGTTTTACGTACTCAACATTCTCGTTTCCAAATGACTTGCTTATTGAGATCGACACTTCCACTAAAGTGTGTTCGTGATCAACCGGGCAGGCAACCAATTCCCATCGGGAACGGACGCATTGCATAATTTTGGGCTAAAAAAATTGAACCCTAACATTTGATATTACAAAGGGAGCAATAAAAAAGGCCTTGATTTTGTGAAAAGCTAATACTATGGGATCGAGAGGACACAAATGACACCACAACCAACTCCTCAAATAAATAACACGATACATCTAATCATAGTGACTCGTTTTAAAACCCTCTAGAAAAGGGTAATCAAGCAAGAAGCCCAAAACGAATCTTTGATAGAATGGAATGACAGACAAACAATCTCACCAATCAAATGACGTCCACTAAAGAGGTGGCCAATGAACTATCGGAGGATGTTCAAGACTCGATAGAAGTGCTACGAGATGAAAATACTAAGCTCATGGCAAAGGTGAGCCTTTGCATGTATGCTACTACAAGTGATGGGACATTTTTAGCAACCAAAGGTCAAGCCTTCGAAGCCACACTTGTATAATGGCATGTGAGACTAAAAAAACTTAATAGTTTCATCTTCCATTTGAATCAGAGCATTTAAATTGCAAGGATGGACATGAAAGCGAGCAAAGTGTCCATGGAAACAATGTATTAGACCAATGATTCCAAAGTTTGATGGCGAACTAAATAATACGAGAAAATTGTCCAAGGAAGCTGGAGAATCGAGTTTTAAGAGGATCTCTCAAGAAAGAACTAGCGGCACAGTTCTACGCAAAAAATACTAAATTCATGTCGCGGCGAAGACTAAAAGAAACCAAGCACACAGAGTTAATATGACGGTATGTCAAAGCCTATGATTTGGCCTCTTACAAGAATGTGGCACAAAGACTAATTAATTATGCCTTCTTGAGGAGTAATCGCAATCAAGTAAAAAGTGTCAACTCCTTAAAAAAGCTTGCCCAAAGTGTGTCATGCGTAATGAGTCTGAAGGCAAAGATATAACTAGAAGAAGTAACTTCCAAAAAAATGTCACCCATGAACTTACAGAACTCCAATAACATCACTAGTGTCAAAGAGTAACAAGACGCCTTTTGGTGGGTGTTCCCTAATAATTATGAGTCAAATAAATTTTTTGGCTATTACTTAGAATGGTGGCCCATAACTATATGAATCTTGTGGCACGCCACATAAGATTCTCGCACAAAGGAGCTCTAAGTTTGCTATAGAATAAGGACCAACCAAGGTTCGACAAAGATGAGAATGACAAGGACCAAACTTGCAAGGTGTGGTCATCTTTATGCAAAGGAGAAACATTCTCAAATGTCCACCGAATCCATAAATCTCATGTACGTTGAAGTCTAGGTGAATGGGAAGAGTAATCATGCCATGTTAACACGGGTGTCACTACAACTTTGTGGCTGGGATTGAAACGGAACAATGGGTATATCACTAGAACAAGATGGCTTTACCACAAAGGTCATTATCCTAAAGAAGACAAAGCCCACCATTGGTATCACCGAGTCAAGTTGGAGGGTGGAATAGGAAGCTTAACTTCATGACAGCACCTATGAATGATTGTGACTTGATTCTAGGAATAGAATTCCTTAAATAACTAAAAAGTGCGCATGCACCGCTTAAACACAATACTAATCATAGGTGAAAGTGCATATCCGGTGATTACCTCTCATAAGGCAAATGACACGGTTCAGTTGAAAATGGGATTGAATAATTGAGACCCTACCCTCCTTGTGACTTTCTCAGTGAAAGAAACGTCGAAATTAGTTTGCTGTCGTCCGAAGTCAACTACCTCCTAGATAGGCTATAGGGCTCTAAAAAAGGTAATCACGAATAACCATTACCCTATTTCTTTGATCACTTAGTTGTTTAATCAATTGAGCAATCAAAAATAATTCACTAAGCTTGACTTGAGGTCAGATTATCACCAAGTCATAAACGTAGAGGGAGACAATCCAAAAAAATGCATGTGTTATGAGATACAAAGCCATTGAATGGCTCATGAAGCCCAATGGATTGACCATCACTCCTACAACATTTTGCACATCAATGAATCGAGTATTTCAAGAGTTCTTAGACAAATTCATGTTAGTATACATGAACGATATAGTGATATACAATTTAAGTCTAAAAAATTACTTGAAACATTTGAGACTCGTGTTCTTAAAGTTGAGGGAAAACTATCTCTACGTGAAGTGTGATAATTGAGAAGTGCTCTATTGCTTGGGAAGAGATTAGCTACTTAGGACACTTGGTGGAACATAGGGAGACCAAAATGGATTCGAATAAGGTACAAGCTATTTCTGATTGAAAACTTCTGATGTGTGAGAAAGCCATGCTTATTCCTTCGTCTTGCTAACTACTATTGGCACTTTGTAGAAGGATACTCTAAGAAATCCACTCATTTGACAAATTTGTTAAAGGAGGATAGGAAATGGGACTAGTCAGTGGCATGTTAGGGAACCTTCAAAGAACTAAGACGTATGGTGATGAAAAAACTTGCATTAGCCCTCCCAAATGTTACAAAGCACTTTGAGGCACAAACCAACGAGTTAGATTTTGTCCACGGATGGGTCATATTACAGGAAGGCCATCTAGTACTGTATGATAGCAAAAACTAAATGAGGTAGAACGACATTATAAAGTAAAAAGTTATAAGAGATTATGCACTGTCCCAGGATTGTCTAGAGTAGCCAACCTACTTGCCTATTGTATTGCCATGACAATCAAGGAACATGTAAATTTGAACATAGAATAGGATCCCATGGCAAGGAATCTACATAATTGATTTGAGAAAGCAAAGTTCGGAGATTTTGGATTGATAATCACGAAGGGCACAAAGTTTCATTCCCAAGGTTGGAGAATTAGGGCAGATTCTCCTTTCCTTAAGGAGTGCCATGAAACTCTCTACGCTAATCACCCAAGGTGGCAAAATACCTTAAGCTCACTGCCACAAAGCTACTAGTAGTCCTACATGAAGGACAATGTAATCCATTGTGCAAAAAACCGCCTCATTTTTCAGCGAGATAAGATTGAGTATTGAAATTGACAAGGCTATCGAAGCCTCTCACTATCCCTAATAGACCCAAGGAAAGTGTGCTCTGGACTCCATCACTGGGTTACTAAAGGTTTATAAGTACTCGTATATCTTGGTGTCGTGGAATGCTTCTCAAAGTATATCACTTTTTTTTCCAACATTCAAAGATTTTTCAAGAGAGGAGACATCACTCTTTTTCTTCAAATATATCATCAAATACCGAAGTGTCTCCCAAATCATTATGACCAAGGAAAATGGCCACTTCATTAGAGTATTTTGATTAGAACTCTTTGGAATTCTCAATTCAGACTTGAATATTTCGTGAAGTTAACATCCTAAGACTAACAGCCAAACAAAGAGATTTAATGGCTTACTTAAGAAGTATATGCACCATTTCTTACGTGTCAAATAGAATGATTGAGTGAAGATTTTTGATGTTACTTAGTTTTGCTTGAACACTCAAAGGTGTTCTGCCTTTAACAAGAGTCCCTATAAGATTGTAACAAGTTAGCAGCCACTACTTCCACACATTGTGGTCAAGTTATACAAAGGGAAGTTCTCTCATGCTTACAATTTATGCCCCGAAATTGAAACAAAACATGAAGATAGTCAAAGTCTACACAGAAAAAATGTCACATCTAATGAAGAAGTGGACAAATCAAAAAAGGCGGCTTGTGCAGTGCAATGACGGAGATCTTGTATTGATGAAGTTTCTCCATGATTAGATTTGGTTCCTCAGATGAAGAGATGAGCGCCTCTATCAAAAATATTAAAGCCCTATACAAGTCCTTCCTCATGTGGAGAAGGCTTCATACAAGGTAGATCCTCTAAAGTTGTTTGAGTCTACCCCATCTTCCAGGTAAGTTGTATGAAGTCGTATCAACTAAACATGGAAAAACCCTCACACAACCTTTCTCCATGGACCAACACCAAAATGAAGCCACCACCCAGGTGATGATATCATCAGGGAAGAAAAAGAAAGAAGAGCTAGTGAAGCGGAAGGCAAAACCTAGGAGACAAGATGGGAGCTTGCTAAAGACGTGGTACAAAGCAAGTTAAAGATCAAAGCAGCAATGAAGATGTTGACAACTTACTTGGGGGAAGATGTTAGAATCGAAACCAAACCATATAACTTTTTTTAATTTTTTTCTAGATCCTTTTATTTTTCTAAGAATATATGTGGATTTGGATTGAATTTTTGCATTATAAAGGAATAAGGTATCTCACTATGAAAGTTGGTGCTTCTGTTATATACTAGTGACAAAAGCCAGAAAGCCCAAGCTCCATACATGTGGGATAGTTTCATGAAACTTTCTTTTATTTCAATTGATACAGGTAACTATTGATTGCATGCATGCGTTTTTGCACTTTCATTAGTGACTTGGGCTCCACATACTAAAAACTCTTGCTTTGTGAACAGCTTACAACCTAGATCAACTTTCACACTAAAGTGTGCTAGGGATCAATTTGGCTAATGTCTAGCTCCCAATAGACACAATCATGCCGCATGATTTTCGGGCTACACAAATCTAACTGTAACACACCACACCTTACACAAGATGGGAGGGAGAGGACTGTTACAACAATCTGAGCACTTGTAGCAAAGATTGCACTAGTGAGAAAAAACAACTTTTTCAAGGTATAGATATGCCTAAAACATGATTTCATAGAACTAGACTATTATTCTATGAATCAAAGAGGAAAGAAAATTTTAATCCTTTTTGCAAAATGATGTATTGGTGAGGAGTTTAATACTATTATTTTATGCTCCAAGTCTCTATATACAACTAATGTTACTAATTGAATTATTTTATAATCCAAGAAGGAAATTTAGGTGCCCAACTAACTAATAGGTAATGAACACAATAAGTAGGAATAACGATTCCACAAAGGAATTTTACAATGCAAAAATAACCAAAAATATATCCATTTAAAAATAAAAAGAAAAAGAAAAGAACTTCTACTAATTTAAAATCAAATAGTCAGAATTCATCAAAATGTGGTAATATACCAATGAAGGGAGTTGTTTTGATCAAATTGAAGCCAAAGAATGAAAGGCTTTTTGGTATGGATTACACTAAGGTCAAAAGTTATGCTTGAATTGTGATCCAAAGAGGAAAGGAATTTGATTCAAATAAGAAAGGGAAAAGAATTAAGGAATGTAAAATAGAATTGAATAATTAGTCTATGATGTAAATAGAATAACCATTTATTTTGTCTTCTGTGCGTAGTCAGTATACCCTATACAATCAAGTAGAAATAATAATTTACAAATTTGTAATAGTTCTATGGGTAAAATATTTTGTTTTAAATTTACAAAATTTGTAAAATGATTCAACGGTATTGCTTCGACTTTTATTTCCCAAAACAACAATCAAGCTAAATTACATACATACATTAAGATATGGAGATTTCATGTTCCCCAAAAACTTTCATTATTTCACATACTAGGTGATCTCACTTGGAAACAAAAAAATGTTCCATACTAATGGAGTTGAGCTCATAACCATGGGTTTGAATGCAAATATCTTGAAGTAATTACCAACGAGGCATTATCAATTAGTATTACACAGAAAAAACAAATTATAGATAATAATACAGTTCTATCAACTCTTCATAGGTGAACTTGGGATTTGTGGTCCCAAGAAAAATCAATTCGGGATCATGAGATCCTTTTTGAATCAAATATAATATTATTGTAAAAAAACCCATTATTGATTTGGGTCAGTAATTCCAGGTGTTTTGCACAATAGAAAGGCGAAACAAAACAGTCAAAAGATTTTAGGAAATATTACTCTGGATAGAACAGGAAAGACTGACAGTATGCCAACTCTTCAGACAAACTTAAGGCTCACCAAGGAGTTCTATAAATGGAATCTGCATACAAGGTATGCATGGCAAATTTCTCATTCTTTTGCAAACATATAGGAAAGAAGGTGAACAGATAACATGCAATTAATATGAAACAGAATGGAACATGACTTCTGTGGAATTCTTTCTAGTTTCCAGGCATCCTTTAATAATAGCACTACCAAAAAGGACTACTTGATGCTTTCTTCTACACTCAGACCCTCTGAACTCTAGTATATCACTGCATTATTTGAGTTTCATGAAGAAGGGTTTCAGACATCCATAGGGCAAAGTTCATCTGTGCACATAAATAATTGAGTTGTGCAATACATGAGGATTATGTGATGCAGTAAAGAATCCAAGCAAGAAGATTATGATTATAATTTTTTCTACATTTATGGTATTTCGCCCTTTATCAGAAATCATTACAATTTCTTAATTTGTATGTATTTTCCTACGTGTTATTAGTAGTAATTATATAGCAGTCTAGTATTCCTTTTTAGGAAGGATAGAAGAATCTTAGATTTAGTATGTCTACTTATTATATTACGAATATTTTAGGAGTATTATAATTGTTCTCTAAGTCATAGGTAGTCTATAAACATGGGGGTATCCACCCATCTCAATTATTGCGTTATAAATTGAGATGAGGTTATCCTATTAATGATCTTCTCCCCTTTCACTCACTCTCCCTCTTGTCAGACTTCATTCTGATCTTTCATTCTTCCTTCCTTACCCTGAATTTTTCCCTCTTCCCTATAAGTCCTCTCCCCTTCCTCTTTTATCCCATCCTACATCAATTTAGAATTAGAGCCAAAATACCTAATTCCATATTTGTACTCACATCTATTATCACTCCACCACAAATATATCACCGGCCCTGCTTGCTTGTCCACACACAACCCACTGCCTCCAACATTAAATTATCAACCCTGTTTTCCAGAAAACAGAAGAAGCCAAACCTCTCAGAATGATAGCCAAAACCATTTGCACCATCATCATCAAACAGTTTGCACCAAGTCATGCCATCACCATCATCAAGCCATCCACCCCTCCACCAAGTGGCACAAAAAGCCACCTTGTCCATCTCAAACATTTCCCCCTTAAGTAGACAAAAAGATAAGAAAGAAAAAGAGCTATCTAGTGGAGCAACAAAGTCATGTCATCGTAGATAGAACACTAGCGTTATCCAAAAACTGTTTTTAATTTTATCCCATTACTAGAGAGCTTTTATACCATATATTTTCTCCATTCGCAATTTTACAAAAAGCAACAAAGCCTTGCAGTACCAATGATTTCATCCAATGTGTTAAATTTCATTCACAGGAAGATGCTTTTTGTGCTCCACAAGAACTACAAGGAAGACACCTTAATGAGGACTGCTGTCAATTGGTACCTTATCTGGTTGTTTTGAGGTTGGACAATCCGCAGTCAAAGGACAGTGTCATAAGTCGTGTATTACTAATCAGTAATCACAGATTAAATACAGTTATTGGGATATGCATTGGTTTGCATCCGTAACAGGCTATTCGTATCAGTATTAGATGTCATGGATGCAAAAAATAAATTCCCATTATCACATCAAAATTGGGTTGTGTTCTAATTGAACCCTCTTTTTTTATAGAAAATAAATATAGCACTTCTAAATGATCAATTAATTAAAAAAAATCTAGAACAGAAAATTAAATAATCAACAAAACACAAGTATTAAGACTTATAAAAACAAATTCATCAAACCACATGAATGAATCTTAATAAAAACTTTTAACTTAGCATTTTCAATATTTATTTTCTGAAAAATCAAAAATACTGAAAAATCAAAAAATCAACAAAAAATGTGCACTTAAGCTTATACAAAACAAATCAACAATTTCAAAATCTAAATTTGTGTAGATCACAAAAGTTTACCTTCCAAGTGTTTGAAACTTCGTTGAATTTTGATTTTGAAAAATTGAGATAATATCCTGGTGTTGGGAAATAATTGTATCGGTATCTCCCAACACCAATTTATATCTACAAAATTTTGATCCACATTCCTGATGATTCTTACTATAATCAGTGCTCTGCTCAGGTGTTCATGGGATTAGGTATATCAAGTAGATGATTCACATCGTGTGTGATGTGGATATCATTTATAAAGAGATTTGATTTTATTTTCAAATTGGATTTGATTTTATTTTCAATTAGAAGAGATTTGATTTTATTTCTAAATTAAAAGAAATTTGATTTTATTTTTAAATTAATAGAATTTGATTTTATTTGATTAGTAAAGATTTTATTTGATTTTATTTTTTTTATTTTAGGAAGTTATATTATATTTATTTAGGAAATTATATTTTTTTTTGAATTATTCTAGGATTAGAATTTTTTTATATAAGGATCCCAACTCTATTATTTGAGTCAATATTGATAAATTAAATGAAATTTGATTAATTATGATCCTTCTCTATCTCTACTTCTCTCTCTCCCCTGGTTTCTCCTCCTCCTTTCCCTAGTTCTCCTTCTGTTCCTCCCCTACCCTAATTTCTCTTTCCCCTCCCCTACTCTTCCCCTTCCCTACATAAAATTTGGTATTAGAGAAGGTTTCCCTTTCCTGCATTAAATTGTGATTGTCTTTATTCTCTGTTGTTCCTTCTACTTCTCACCTCACTCTATTCCTTTCCCATTCACCCTCATTCTCCTTCTCTCTTACCTTCCCCTTGCCACCCATTCCCTGCATCACAAAGGGTCTAGGATCAGCTATTAGCTAAAGCTACTACTGCGAGCAGAATGGCCATATCTATATCACATACTACTATCTTGCATACTCACTTTATTGGACGGGTACAAACAAATGTGCAGACTAACAGATGTGTAGAGTGATGAAGTGGTACCAAAAGTATCAGCTCATATGAAGGATTGCGTAGCCACTCATCTTGTGGTTAGGATTTTGACTACAGAAATTTAACTCAACGGGATCGAGTCCCAACTACCCATGAAGAATTGATGCAGATATCATGTATGAAGAGATTTGATTTTATTTTCAATTAGAAGAGATTTGATTTTATTTTCCATTTGATTTTATTTCTAAAGTAGAAGAAATTTGATTTTATTTTCATTTAATTTTATTTCCAAATTAATAGAGTTCGATTTTATTTGATTAGTAAAGATTTTATTTGATTTTATTTTTTTTTATTTTCGAAAGTTATGTTATATTTACGGGATCCAACGCATCCTGCAGAGCAAAGCAGCGTTCCATTCTTTTCGGAGGCATCCTTCCGCATTGGCGGCGAGTGGAGTGCCACAATCCCATTCATCATTATTGATCTACATAAGCCAAAGCCCATAGCACTAGCAACGTCTCCGACATAAATGCAAGGAGGATGTATAGCTGATATAGGATCTTGTGGAACAGGATTTGATTCTGCAAGCGATTCGGTACGAACGAATAAATTTCGAACAAAAGGATCGGAACTCGCTGATAGGAAATGAAAGAAAAACAAAGCAATGCCAAGAGCTCCGTCAAACCGCTGTTCATCAATAGACGAAGCTCTCTCTTTATCATCTCGTGCCAGATGCAACAAAGGATGAGTCCTTTTTCCTTCTCGCGAACCACGACAACGCCTAGCGCCCAAAAGAGCAAAGCGAATTTTCGGGTAAAGCGACGCGTAAAAAAGAGCTAGCCCGTCAAACGTCCGGTTCCTTTGCGAACAAAGTTCAGAATCAACAAGAGTTTGTAGAACGAAAAGAGTGTACAACTAGGGTTCGTGAAGAACTCCGGTTTTTTTCATAACGAGGAAGAGATAGAATGGAGTTCTTCACGAAGTTCAAGACAAAGAATAAAAAAGAGTTTTTCTATATAATGATGCTAACTCTATTGTTTGAGTTAGTATTGATGAATTAAATGAAATTTGATTGATTATAATCCTTCTCCTCTCTCTTGGTCTCTACTTCTCTCTCTCCCCTAGTTTCTCCTTCTCCTTCCCCTAGTTCTCCTTCTGTTCCTCCCCCTCCCCTGAATTCTCTTTCCCCTCCCCTACTCTTCCCCTTCCCTAAATTAGTGTGCTTCTTGACATTAGAGCAACACAAGTGTGATAAGGAAGGTTGTCTTTGATGACTTGAGAACATTTGAGCATTAGTAGATTCTATTAAACTGAGGCATCATATTGGGAAGAATCTTGTACAAACTTGTGCGGAGCTGCAAAGCAACCGCACCAATTCCAAAGAAGCATCCTTTGAAATGTTAGCTTAAAAAGAGCAACAATTTGAAGCTAACCAAGAAAATAGATCTGGCACTACAAATCACTATCAATAATAAAACAATGGATCTGAATGATGATTTGGTTCAACATAATGTGCCTAAATTGTGGTCTAGTGCCGAATCCTGTGTAGAGAATTTTGAAGATCCGATTAAGGCAAAAGAGGAAACTTTTGATCTGCATTTTATTGCAGATGAAGATATTGAGCATATCCAATTTATCACCGCATATTGGTTCTATGCTTCAGATCATCATCATTTTTATGAAGGTTGCTACAACTCGAGAGTTTTTTGCTTGAATTTAGGCATTTTATTACATTGAAGTTTTTTGACTTTTATCAGGAAAACATTATAATCTCCTAATTTTTATGTATTTTCCTATGTTTAATAGTAGTAATTTTATAGAAGTCCAGTATTCTCATTACTGAGGAATTAGTTGAGTCAAAAGTCTAGTATATTTCCTTCTAAACTTTGGAATATTTTAGGAGTATTTCACTTGTTCTCTATGTTATAGGTAGCCTGTAAGTACCAAGGTAAGCACCCTTATCAATTACAAAATTATTGATTAAGTTTTTGATGTTATTGGTAATTTACCTCCATGTTGTTCTTTCTTCTCACTGATTTTCTCTCCTTTCGGTCAGATTTCCCTTTTATTTTCCACCTTTCTTCCCTCCTTCCCCTGAATTCTTTTGTCTTTCTCTAATTTTCTCATCTACCCTTTCTCATGTTGTTCATCCAACGTCATTATGTGGATGATATTATATGCACATGTTCCCATCTATGACACATATCACAAGGAGAATATGCTATGCATAAAACATGGGATCACATTTCGCATCATTTATTTCCACAGTTGACCACTTTCCTCAAAAAATGGGACAGAAAAATGGTGCAGTGTTTTACAAACCAGTGAAACTCCTGCATGAAAATTACCACAATACAGTACAAGCATCTTACAAATGAAAATGGAGCAGACTCAATCAGATGGACTGTTCAAAGAGTGAAAGTGGACCAATGCTTTAAAGACATTATAAAAAAATAAAATATATATCTATGTATAAAGATTAGCTGGAAGTTATCACTGACATTATAACTGGTGACTCACCTCTTGCCTTCACAACACTTCTCAATTGTCCGCCAAATATTGCACTCAGTTTCGATGGAACAAAACTCTGGGTTCTAGTGAATTCAGATTTGTTCCTCCGGCCAACGGTCTCCCATTCATCATCTTCGGATGAAGAAATCAATGACAACTTTCTATCATTTGGGCTTGAAAATTGTCCATCGAGCTTCAGTAATTCATCATGCATTTGATCCATGACAAAGCTCAAGAACTCCTGGGCATCTTCCTGCCTGTACAAGAGAAAAAATTTTCACACATTGTTATTTTCAATACAATAAAATGATTGTAATCCGGAATGTGTGTTGGCTTAGGAATCTTTTGAGCATGTGTGTACTTAACTAGTCTCAATGTCATTAGCCACTCTAATTATGCAAAATTAACTGAGCTGCCTTAAATTTCATGCTTCTATAACTTGATCATTATCATTGTGTGCGTAGTTTTCTCATTTTTATACTTGCTAGCCCCTTTTGCAGTCGTTCTGGCACTATGGTTCAGATCAGATGCATTGGCATCCTTTTACTTGTTGATGCTTAAATTGCTGCAAACAATGGAGCTACATGTTAATATGGCCCTTAAAATCAAAGAAACTCTATTCTCAGAGTTTAAAATACAAACTAGAAAATGTATGCGGCAGCTTGAGATGCCTAACAATAGCCAATTTCCCCTACTCCTTCAAATTCCAGAAACATAGACCTAATCTTTGATTTCTTAACTTCTCTTTTAGAAACATAGCAACCTCTTGGATTTTTCAAAACTCTTTTAGTGCAAAATTCATTTCCTGTAACAAAATTACTTAGAAACCCCATCAGCAATCGACATGGAATTAAAATCATTAAGAATAAGACCAGAATATACAATAAAAAGTTTCATGAATACAAAACCCAACCACATTCTTAATCAGTTAAAGAAAGTTTTGTCACAACATAATCAAAGTAGTTCAGAACACTGAGACCATATCCACAAACCTCGGGCGGCCTGATATGCCACTTGGAACATCTGGAGTAAAATTCTTCAAAACATCTTCAAACATGCTAGGGCTGAAAGGCCTGCCAGTCACAATAACAGTTGTGTCTTTCTCCTTTGAGCTTGATCCAATGGGCATCTCAAACTCTGAAACAAAGTTCATAAATGCATTCAAGGTTGGACAACCAACCTTTAAAATGCAAAAATAAAGTGAAAAACCACCGAAAAATAAGCCATTGGTAAAATGTTATCAAAGCAAACTAGTGCATCTCTTAACACTGAATTTGAGGATTGTTTCTTCTAAAACGTATTTAAAAGTACGGCAGGACGAAATCAAAAAACATGAAAAGATACCTTGGGAATGCCAAGAAGCCTCAATTCCTGCAAAAGCTGGACAAAAGGAGAGCAAGATAGAAGAGACTGCAGCGTTGCATTCAGAAAGCAGAAATTCCCAGAGTTGACTAAGCCCCGAGGGAGCAAGTCAGTGGAAGCTGCAATGCTCCCATTAGGTGCATTCTTGGCATGCTCTTCAGAAAAACTAGGTACTTGCATTTCTTCACCAGTGTCATTCAAATATCTATTCTCCGAGCTTCCACCCACTGCCACTTGTAAATTCAGTTTGGAAGACATTACAGAAGGGGTAGCTTCATTTTGGGAAACAAATAAAGAAGCTGGATCAAGATTGTCCACTTTCATTTCATTCACACCATTGTCTAGAAGATTTAAATGGTTGGAATCATGACCAGTTTCTTCAACAGCTACTTCAGATCCTGGCAGAAGTTCATTTGAGCTCACTGATATCTTAACCACATGATCTTTCTCAACCAAGTTAGCAAGTTTCACTGAAGAATCTAGTGGCTTGCTTGACTCACCGTTTACACTACCAAATGATGACCCAGAAACGGATATCAATGAACCAAATTGGTAATCTTCCTTTTCAGCAAATCCTCCTGTACTACCCAGTGGCTTCTTTTGCCATGATCTAATCTCATCTTCAGTGAAAGATCCAAATACTATCACCTGCACAGTTTGAAAAGATTTAGAAATACTCTGGAATGTGGATACCAAACAAAGTGTAGGGAAAAACATTACACAGCAATTCAATTCCAGATACAACAACATAAGAATATATTGAGAGGGTGAAACAAACTGGTTAAGAAGCATGAATTTCACAAGCACACTGCCCTCCAGTGAAAACCTGTCAAAAAGAATCAGTAATAGGGACTTGAACAACACTACATAGCTGCGTCACCAGTCACCACAATAAATAGCTACAAAACATATTCATCAGTTAGGAAAGGTGTTCTCCTATTAAACTAATCCTAGAGAAATCATCTCAAAAGTCAATCTGAATTATCATGGGAAGCCATATCAATACCCCAGCTTACAATGATCCATGATTAGTTAATATGTAGTCCAAAAGTGCATGCAATCAGGGAGCAGATGAATCCCAATGTGTAGAAAGATCATGTATTAGCACCCAAACATGAAAGAAATGGATCCAATAAATAGGTATAGCAGGAGAGAGATACTTCTTGGATATTGTTTTTTTTTTTTTGCCCATCCACTGAATTCTTTGTGGGAGGAGGACCCATAATGTGATGCAACGAGAAATACAAGAATTTGAAATCAGATTTTCCATATTGACGACAAAAACATGCTGGTCTCGTCATGTGAGACACATACTGTCTGATGCACTTGTAAAGAGATGTGAGGGAAGGGTGAAGTTCCTTATCTTTGAAATAAAGGGAATCCTTATAGCATTATCTTCCAACTTCTAATCTAGTAAATAAAAAGGTCTATGACAAAATTAATTGGAGGCCAACAATTGATATAGTAGACCCAATTTAGAAAAAATTGGTTAATTTGGTTTGCTTTTAGAATCATTACCCGATGTACACGGTAAACTTTCTGCACATATTGTTGCAAATGGATGGGGGCCCCTTTTCAATTTAATCAATATAAGTTTGCTCTTCTAACAATAGGAATTACAAAAAGAGAAACAAAAAAGAGATCAGCATACAGCTTTTGTACACAATTAACAATGAATAACCGCCAATGCATCAGCCGCTTACTTTAGCTCAGCTCAGTTTTTCCATAATAATCTCTTGTTTCAACTGTATAAGTCACAGATTGGAGATAGAAGGAATAGCTTTGGTAACAAGAGCTGAAAAAAAATTTGTGAACGATACAGCTGTTGTACACAATTAACAATGAATAACAGCCAATGCATCAGCCGTATGCCCCAAGCTTACTTTAGCTCAGCTCAGTTTTTCCATAATAATCTCTTGTTTCAACTGTATAAGTTACAGATTGGAGATAGAAGGAATAGCTTTGGTAACAAGAGCTGAAAAAAATTTGGGAACGTAGTGTGATGATTTTCTTTGTAACTCCTCTCCGATCCCTATCATCCAACACCGGCATTGGGAGTAAACTCTGTTACTCCGGGCATATGACCCCACTCACAAATACCAAGAACCGGGTAAATCCAAGTGCAAAACATTAGCCGTCGAACTCATGGCCAGGGAAACAAACCACATCACTCCAAGTCTCCCTTGACAACGGTGCTAAACCTTGCGAGTTATTTAATGTGATGATATAAATGCTATACAGTGTACAATACGAGGTTCGGCCACAGGGGTTAACAACGTGAAAGGAATGCCGGGTTATTTGACAATCTACCTGAGCAGCTTATATTACCCCATTCAAAGATCAATCAAATTTCTCAATAAGAGTACAATGAACTACTTCACTCTTTCGCTTTCCTGAAGTCAACTACCAGTGCAAGCGAAATAAGTACAACCCGCTAAAACGCGCTTCCCTGTAATTTAATGATCTAAAATCATCAGTAAGAAAAATTGGTTCCGACAATTTAACCAAGCTTTCCCATCCAGAATTTTCTTTTCCAAAACGAATAATGTAGACAATGAACTAGTAGGGCAGCAAATCCAAGGCAATACTACGTAATTTACCTTAGAGTCGTTCATGTCGGGAAGAGAACTGTTTGTCAAGAGACAGTCGCCAGAAATTATGACTATTAGTATATATCAGCAAAGGCGGGTGAATAGAAGAATTGTGTATGAGAAAGAAGACCGAAATTAGGATTGGTTGGGACGCAGTAGTTGAAAAGAGAGAACAGAGGAGCGGAACAGAGCCGATTGAAGACATGAAAGAAGGAACGGAAGAACGGGGGAATCAACAGAGATTTTAATAAGAGAACCCTCTCTTCCACTGCTGGGATTCGACTCAGCAAGCCGGCCTTTGTTGTTCATCGACTGATGATAGAGAAGAATGAAAACTTTCACAGAGAGAATAGCGAAGGAAGACGGAGAAGCGCTGCGGCGTCTGCTGTTGGGCGTACGGGAGGATGAAGGTGAACGGTTCTTCTCGCTTTGTTATTAGGAGTCCCATGTTCGGTACGGGGTTTTGTTAGCTTGCTTCGGTTTTCTATTTTTCTTAATATTTATTTCAATAATAGTATATAATAATTTAAAATTATGTATTATAAAACTATTTTAATTTTATCCTCTATTATTTTTTTAATAATTATAATTATTAGGAAGATAATTAAAATTAGTATTTATAGCATCTTTGTACATCAACTTTTATAACATAAAGGCTAAAATTAAGTAATATTTTTGACTTAATATTCGTCTTTGATGGGTCCGATAACATTATGAGTCAACCCAGTCTCAAACTCGACTATCAGGGCAATAAGGGACTCAATAAGCAACGAGTTAAGTCTCAACAAGAAGATTAATCTGACCTAATCCATAAGTTATGGTGCAACTAGAAGAAGGCCCAGGGAGCAATGGGTCAAAGGAAACAAATGTCAAAAACCTAACAGGCAACGCAACCAGACGTACCAATCTGAAAGACCCTTAAGCAAGCAATCGACAAAGCAGTCAAAACACAAGTATATAAAGCGTCGCCTAAACCACCTAATGATTAGATTAGGAGACCACTCGTGACCTCCTCACCATAGTAAGGTAACACCTGACAAATGTGGCTTTTGTCATTGCCCCAACCCACAACAAACTTAGAAGCGATACATGTTACAGACCTTGACGTTAAGTCTTTACCCACAAAGTATTGTAAATATTCATCGCTACCACAAAGCGAGGGGATGGATTCCTCATCCGACGCCATATGGATCCCCTTTTGACAATATGAGAGTACCCTACTCAAACCCATAAGTCCCCTTTTTGGACTAGGAAAAACCTTCGTCCCCCAAAGACTAAAGAGATAACGGAGCTCTTTCCCTACATTGCTCTTTCTCCTTCTCACAAAGTCACTTTTCGTCGAGTGTATCTTTAGTAAGCTGCTCTCCATCAGGGGCATAACAGGAACCCAATCCTCCCTTCTCTATAAGCCACCCCCTGCCGAGTGCATAATAAAAGCCCAATTCTCCCTTCTCTATAAGTCACCCTTGCTAGTGCGCATAACAGAAGCCCAATCCTCCACTCACATCCCCTATCCACATACCATTTTGTATTCTTTCACGTTTTCCTTAGATCTTTATATTCTTTTGAAAAAAATTTTAACTTGAATGTCGAAAGATAAATCAGGGAGTGAGTTTCAAAAATCCTTTGACATTTTGTTTATAATTTGTGGCACGCATGTTCTAAATTAGTAACAATAGATATTAGGCCCACTCCAATTTGACCTGTAACGAAAGATCAAGTAACTCTCTAATCTGTATCACAACTCAAAAATCAACGACGTATCAATCTTTTATCAAAGTAATGTCAAATATAAAAATAATAAATACTTCTAATGTTTAGAATGCCACAATAAAAACTATTCAATATTGTGTTGGGTAGAGTTGCTTAGTTGGGTTAGGGATTATTGGGTAAGAAATTTAACTTTGTGATTGGGTTTAGTTTGGATTTTTTGCGAGCCACAAAGTCTAAAACTGATTACAATTCATAAAACATCTATAATATCTTTATATAAAATAATCATAATTAATCTAATATGTTCTAACTTTTTTCAGTGAATTAGATATCAGGTTTTGTAAACATTTTAACATTCTTTATTTTTTCAATTGTTGATATCATTTTTAAACTGGTAATCAGTAGATATCAGAATGATGTTTTAACTTTATATATTAATTTTAGTCTTATATATTATCAATTACTAAAACTAATAAAAAATAACTATCTATAATAATCATAATGGAGACAATAGAAATGAGCAGAACATAACTTACACACATAGTTCGATAAATTAGTGTTGCCAAATTTAAACCTTTAAGTTTTGGACTGAGTTTTTA
>JAOVVI020000845.1:4613-27682 GCA_028571085.2 Nepenthes alata | reverse complement strand
GTTGAGTGCCTAAATCGAGCATTTAAGCTTTTGACTTAATGAGCTGGTCCTTTAACATCGTGTAAAGTGTCTTTATAGTCAAATACTCCAGAAGACATTCAAGAGTACGTTATATTACAGTATGAAAATTAATAATTTTTTTAAAAATTTAATTGCTCAAACTTTTAAACGGAGCTGATTTTTTTTTAAAAAATAATTTTTCAGCGGCTCATTAATGACTTTCACCGCCGTATTAACACGTATTAAACAACTAGCCATACTCCTATTCTTACTATATATATATATATATATATATATATATTATTTATTTTTAATTTGCAGACATTCCTTGCATATGGGTTTGAACCCAGCACACGCACACACCCAAAATGAGCTTGGATATTTTACCTAAGTTCTACATTAGTAAATAACACCCCTACTTTGTGAGTGAGTTTATTTGATTTCTAAAGTCACACAAAACTGACATTTATCTTTTATTTTTTGAAAACATTCTGTTGTTATTATATTCTAAAAGCTTACATTACAAAATAATTTTCCTAAGTTTCAATATATAAAATTTGAAGGTGGCAAATTAATAGAAAAAAAAAAAAACCTGTCAAAGTTATCTTTGGTTGGTCTTAAATGTTAAATAAAGACACTTAAAAAGGGGTGAAAAAAAGAAAGAATGTTGGGGTAGGGGTGGATAGAAAGAAATTTTTATTGGTCAATTAAAAAGCAATTTGACCGAGTGAATAAATCTAAGGCAATAACTTTATACTTTTCGATTAAGCAACCCTTTAGACCAGGAGGAAACGTTTCTAGGGTAAGACCGTGGGCAGGAGGGGGGGGGGGGTCCTTCACTTAGTCTTGATCCCTTAATAAAGAAGAGTAAAAAGACTTCGATCATATGAATAGCTTGCATGGCCAATTTTGTTATAATCATTTTAAATATTAAATTTTTTCTACATTTTTAACAATTTTAGATCTATTATTAGGGATAGAAATTGATAAATATATAAAGAAGATACAATATGAATGAGAATATTTGTACATTTGGCCTTATTCATCCTATAATAATAAGTCTGTGAGAAACCGGATTGAAATGAAGACGAAGCAGATGAAGACGAAGAGGACGACGAAGGAGAAGGCTCTGGAAGCACTCAAGTACTGCCGTTGGAAAGAGGCAAAACGCAGAACATCATTTATTGCATTGCAGACTTTTGTACACAATTACAAAGGCGGAGCACGGCTCCTTATAATGGAGAGTAAAACAATTATAAAAGGAAAGAATAAATCGGTAACCAAAAGAAAAGGAAAAATAAAATCCTAACCTAAAATAAGTATATAATGGTACAAATAAAATATATATATATCCTAAAAATATAAAATATCTAAAATAATTAAAATTTTATATATTTTCTAATATGCCCCCGCAAGATGGAGCATATATATTAATAATGTCCATCTTGGACAAATGTGAATTGAGCCGGTAAGACGGTAAAATCTTGGTAAAGATGTCAGCCAACTGATTGTGTGTGGTGATGTGGTGTGTCTGAACGCTCCCTTCTTGAATCTTGTCACGGACGAGATGGCAATCCAATTCGATGTGTTTGGTGCGCTCATGGAAAACAGGGTTGGCTGCAATGTGAAGTGTCGCTTGATTATCACAATATAGGTATGCAGCATGCGGATGTGAAACCTGCAAGTCATCTAAGACATAGCGTAGCCAAGTTAATTCACAACAAGTTGTGACCATAGATCTATATTCGGCCTCGGCAGAGTAGCGAGAAACCACAGACTGTTTCTTACATTTCCATGAAACGAGGGAATCTCCAATAAAAATACAGTAACCTGTGATAGATTTTCGTGTGTCTGGGCATGAGGCCCAATCTGCATCACAAAAAGCTCTTAGTTGAACCTTAGAGTTGGAAGAAAATAATATGCCTTGTCCAAAATTTGATTTTAAATATCGTAGAACTTGATATGCAACATTCATATGACTCGAAGTGGGTTGCTCCATGAATTGACTTAAAATATGAACTGCATAGGCTATATCTGGTCTTGTGACGGTGAGATAAAGAAGACGACCAATCAGTCTTCTATACACACTTGGATTCTGTAGGGCTATCCAAGTTTGCTTACTCAACTTCAAGTTTTGGTCTAGTGGTAATTTGAGAGGTTTAGCACCAATGGACCCAGAATAAGCTAAAATATCAAGGGTGTATTTTCGCTGACAAATATATATACCTTTTGTCAATCGTGCGACTTCAATGCCAAGGAAGTATCGCAGTATCCCAAGGTCTTTAATTTTGAAGGCTTGGTTAAGGAAGGATTTGAGGGATGCAATGGCATCCAGACAATTACTTGCAACGATTATATCATCAACGTAGACAAGAAGCACTGTGAACGAATTGTCATTTTGTTTGGTAAACAGACTGTAATCGGCCTTGGATTAAATAAAATCATACATGACAAGAGATTTAGAAAGTTTGGTATACCATTGTCGAGAGGTTTGTTTAAGGCCGTATATGCTTTTAAGCAATCTGTAAACCTGGTGGGGTTTGCCTTTAGTGTAACCAGGAGGCTGTTGCATATAGATTTCTTCATCTAAGGCTCCATTCAGAAATACATTATTGACATCAAAATGATATAAATGCCACCCGCGAATGGCAGCGACGGCCAAGAGATACCGAACGGTGGTAAGTTTAGCAACAGGAGAAAAAGTTTCATGGTAATCCACCCCTGCCTCTTGGGTGTATCCTTTAGCCACTAAGCGGCATTTATATCATTCAATGCTCCCATCACTCTTCAATTTTAATTTGAACACGTAACGACAACCGATCGCTTTCTTCTTTGGAGGTAAGTCAGTGAGAATCCATGTCTTATTGGATTCTAAAGCTTGTAGTTCATCATTGATGGCAGCCCGCCAATTGGGATCACCAACAGCTTGAGAATAAGTGTGTGGTTCTATTTGGGATGAGAGAGAAGATGTAAAAGAAGTGTAGGCATGGGATAGTTTGTGATACGATATGGAATTTGCAAGGGGGTAAGGTTGACCCGGAGAGATGTGTGTTGTAGGTTGGGTAGGTGCAGCTTGCGATGTATGGTGACAATGGAAGTCTTTCAAATATTGAGGGGCTTGCCTAACTCTGGTGATTCGGCGAACAGGGATGGTATCTCTTGCAGGAGATTGCATATTGTGGAGAGGAGTACTAGGTTGTTGAGCATCACTTAAGGGATCTTGGTTACTTGTTGGTGGGTGAGGACTAAGGGGCAAATTGGAGCTTTCTTCGTCGTGATGAGTGGTTATAGTAGGTGCATTATCAGGTATAGGATTAGTGGCCGGATACAGATCTAAGTTATGTATGGGAGGTGAGTGCTGAGTAAGGGGGGTGTCAGCGCTGGTAACTGCGGAAGGTATTGTGTTATTTGGAGCAACTTTATTTTTCTGGTAAGGAAAGATGTTCTCATGAAAGATAACATCCATGGAGTGAAATGTAACATGGTTATGTAAATCAAACAATTTATATCCTTTAATTCTAAAAGGATATCCTAGAAATATGCAGGTTCTACTTTTGGAGTCAAACTTCTTTCGTCCATCGGAGAGGGTGGAAGCAAAACATAAACAACCAAATACATGAAGGTTGTCATAATTTGGTTTGACTTCAAATAAGATTTCATATGGAGTTTTTTTGTCTAGTAAGGGAGTGGGAATTCTGTTTATAATATAGGCAGCGGTAAGAATGCAATCACTCCAGAATTTTAAGGGGAGACCCGATTGAAATCTAATAGCCCTACCGACGTTTAGTAAATGTTGGTGTTTGCGTTCAACAATACCATTTTACTGTGGTGTTTTCACGCAACTTCGTTGGTGGATAACACCTATTTTGCTGTAAAAATCTCCCAAAGAAAATTCAGACCCATTATCACTTTGAATGACTTTAATTTTTACGTTAAATTGTGCGGCAACCAAATTGTAAAAGGCTTCCAAGCACAATTTTGTATCTGATTTTTATTTTAGAAGATAAATCAAGGTATTTCGAGAAAAGTCATCAACAATGGTCAAAAAATATTTATACCCATCATAAGAAACTTCAGAACAAGGTCCCCATAAATCACAATGCACCACGTCGAATAAGGTGTGTGACTTATGGCTTCTGGGAGAAAAAGGAATGCGACGTTGTTTAGCCATATAACAAATAGAACAGGGATTATCATTAATTGAATATGCTGCTCCTTTTACAAGAGGATCGCTTATTAATTTTAGCCTAGAATGTGAAATGTGGCTTAATCGATAATGCCATAAGTTTACTGGCGATGAAGTAAGGTTAACAAAATTAGCAAAAGGTCTTGCAATGTGACTGGAATATTTGATGAGAAGAGCAGTCAGGGTATTTGGATGGGCTTCATTATTCGTCAAATAATATAAATTATTTTTCTCTTCACCCATCCCAATCGTTGTCCAAGAGACAAGGTCCTAAATGAGGTAGATGTCAGAGAAGAAAAATAAGCTGCAATTGAAAACATCAGCAAGTTGCTTCACAAAAATCAGATTAAAAGTAAATGAAGGGACACATAACACATTTCGCAATATAATTCTGTCGGTTAATTTAACAGTTCCAATGTGGGTAGCAAGTGCTCTACTTCCATCAGGAAGGTTAACCGAGCAGGAGATCGCAATCTCCTTTCGAAGGTATAGAGAGGGGTCGCAGATCATGTGATCAGTGGCCCCTGTATCAAGGATCCAAGTCTGCTTCCTATTGTAAGGGGAAGAAACAGAGCAAATGTTATTACCGTTCATACCAGCCGCCTTGGATTGTACTTGCAGTGGATCAAAAGGAGCAGAATTCTGCTTACCCGTTGGAAGAGAAGGCACAGCAACAGGGTCTTTGGGATGAAGCAAACTCATGAGTTGCTGGAACTGCCCTTTGGTCAGTGCAACCTTATCATCCTCATTAGCTTCATGATTCGTCACGGTGGTGAAACTCGAGTGATCAGCCAAAAGGGCTGTGGTCCCAGATTTACCAAACAATTTATGGTTGGGAGGAAAGCCGTGAAGTTGATAGCATTTTTCTACAACATGTCCAGGTTTATGACAATGTGTACATGTGGGAATCTCAGCATTCCCAATCTTGAAGCATTGCTGTAACGTGTGTCCAGGGACACGGCAATGGACACAAAAGGGTCTGTCCTTTTTGGATATTTGGGTGTTTCTCATCATGATTTTAGGGTTATTAGTGGTTCGTTTCACAGCCAAAGCCACAGTTTCGGAAGGATGTGTAACGGCCAACATGTTGTGTTGCCGTTCTTGCTGTTGGACGATGGAGAAGACCTTGTTGACGGACGGAAGTGGGTCCATCAACATGATCTGATCCCGTACATTGATATATGAGTCATTGAGACCCATCAAAAATTGAATCACGCAATCTCTCTGATAGCGCTCGATGAGCACTTTGAGTTTGCCACAATCACAATCTGGGAGAGGGTCGTATATAAGGAGTTCGTCCCAGATTGTTTTGAGTTTACCATAATAAATACTTACCGGATCTTGCTCTTGCAAGAGGGCGGCCAGAAGTTTCTTAAGCTGGAAAATGCGTGGTCCGTTTTGTTGGGTGAACCGGTCCCGAAGTTCCTTCCAGATTTCGGAAGCATCATCAACGAAAACAACACTGGATTTGATGGAAGGACTGATGGAGTTTTGAATCCAGGAAACCACCATGTCGTTACATCGTCCCCAAGCTTCAAAAAGAGGGTCGGTTGGGTCGACGGGTTTAGGAATAGTGCCGTCAATAAACTGGATTTTGTTTTTAGCCCTCAGGGCTCGACGCATGGTTCGCGACCATGTTGAATAGTTATCGACGGTTAGTAAATCGGCGACCAAAGTGACGGCCGGACTGTCGCCGGCTTCCAGCCGAAAGGGATTGGTTGGATCTGAAAGGTTTTGGAATCGCAGGGTTTGTGAGCATTCAAGATCTGGACTGTCATGGGTGGATGTGTGTTCGAATACCATGTGTTCGGTGTAGTGAGAAGCCATTTCTCTGATACCATGAAAGGAAACAGATCAAACGAAAGTGGAGAAGAGGAAGACGAAGGTGGAATGGACGACGAGGAAGAAGGCTCAGGAAGCACTCAAGTGTGAACTTGGGAAAGAGGCGGACGGCAGAGACGAATTCATTTCATTTCATAATCTTTTTACACATAGTGAAGAGGAGATACAGCCACTTATAACAGCAAAAAAAGAAACAAAAAGGAAAGAATAAAAACGGTAAAAGAAAAACAAAATCCTAACCTAAAATATTTCACAACAAAAATATACATCCTAAAATACAAAATATCTAAAAACAATTAAAAATTTTCCATATTTTCTAATAGCATGTGCAATGACTATTTGTGTTAGTTAAACGTCTCTTCTGATTAATCTGTATTGCCTCAGCTTTAATTTGTGACTTATCTTGTGGTTTGTTGGAAATTATGAATTGTATTGCTACATTATGGAATGAAGAAAGCAATGACCAATTCTTCGCATATATCTTTCATTATGCTGAATTATGTCCGACCATATAATCAAACAACATGTATAAAAGATAAGCATTGTAGAGATGAAATGCTAAGATAGATGAGCAGAATCACGCCAAAAGATTAGATAGATAAACAATAATGATATCCACAAATGCCTAGAAAATTCACCTATAGAAGAAGAGTTGATAGAAGAAGATCGTCCTAGGTGATTTGGACATTTAAAACCAATGCCAAATGAAATAACTGCAAGAAAATGTGAGTTTATTGTGGTACGAGGAAATAATAATTGAAGTTAAACTCGCACCAGCTCCACCTGTCAGCCTATGGGCGGACGCTCGTCCCATGGTCACCCGAATGAGTTAAACTAGCACCAGCTCCACCTGTTAGTCTATAGGCGCCTGCTCGTCCCATAGCTGCCCATCGATCCCATAGTCACCCGAATGAGCATTGTAACTCATTTATCTCTCTAGTTATTTCAAACTTATTCTATTAAAAAAGTAGTTAAATTACATTGCCATGGCTACAGATATATCCAACAGATCAAATATCCACAATCAATGATACTTATTTCCATAACCATACTCATCATATCTGACCTTTGCTTTCTTGCCATTTTCTTTGCAGTGCAGTGATCTGTACTCGGGTCCGAACTGGCTAGATCCACCAAAATGAGTCTCTCGTGTCTTGTGTGCCGCGGTGTAGAAAGTCCCTCGCGCTGGTTTAGAAGTTACTCCATCTCAAGTTCAGAAAACGAGGGACAATGTTCGATGGTAGCATGCTGCTCACGGGGGACATCGACAACCATGCCATCGTCAAAAGTCACTCCTCAACCAGCCATCTCTGACAATGCAGGAATCGCAGGCGTGCCGCGGCTAGTTAGGAGCCATGCTATAAGAAGGGACAATGTTAGGAACTGGAATTTTGATGAGCTTGAGCTAGCAGACTAATTATTTCTCTTGATATATATATATATCATTTAAAGTTTGTAGTTTTCTTTTTCCTTTGTATTGGTTTAGGGTGAAACTAAACTCCACTCAGCTGTTTTTCTATTTTGTCATCCGTAAACAGATGAATTTTGAAGCAATGTTGACATTTTTCATGCTGCATTTGGGGCGGGAGGGTAGTATTTAGATGATGTTATATCTCATTTATCTATTTATATTAACTAATCTATGTAAAAATAAATAAACAGATAGATACTATCTCACCTTATGGAATCCTAAAATAGCCTATAAAATGTCCCTGACATTTCTATGGGTAAGCTGAAGTTGGTGGAGGTTCAGGCAATGTAGTCATTCATAGACACGATTTATAAAGGCTAAGAGAGCCACAGAAACATGCCAATTCAAAATTTTTGGTTTTTAATTTAGATTAAAATGTGCTAATTCGATGATAAAAATCTTGATTAACTCAATGGAATTTCTTCAGACTAGGGGTGGAAATGAAATTAACTGTCCTCAACCAGACTCCAATGATTCATAATCGACAGGTGAGCATGTATTGCAGAAGACAAATTAATAAAAGAAAGAATACAATCGACATTTCTTTCACAACTTCATTCCACGATTTACAGTATATAAAGCTTATAGATTGTTTCCAAAATAATCGCGATACCAAGGCAGTAGTTAGACATGATCGGTGCCGGTTATAAAATTTCCAACATAGCCAATATAATCCCCAGAAATTCGCCAAAAATTGCAGAATATCAGGGATTGAACACGTAAAAAGTGATAAAATCAATCCTATTTACAGTGTTTGGTATAATGATCAGAAAACTTTAAACCGAGCAAGCTAAACTCAAATTCCATTTAGCTCCTCGTTCTTCTCGTGTCTCACTCGTGGAGAATCATAGTCCTGGATGCCGCAGAGCTTACAAGGATTTGAAGACCTCTGTGAGCACCAGTGATCAGGAACGGTTAAGAAGTGGGTGTCCATGAACTTCCGGAACCTCTTCTTGTACTCCTTGGGAGATATGATGGTCGGCAGCTGGTTCCTGGGGACGACAAGCGACGACTTAACCCACGTCTCGAGCTGCTTGTCCCAAGTGTACTGCCTCAGGTAGTCGATGATGCCACACACAAGCTCACGGCGCTGCTGATCGACACCCACGAGGAGAGAATAGTCCATCACATTTATCGACTGCAAAAAAAGGGGGCAAAAAAATTTAAATGTGAACGAGTAGGGCGAGTGATGTGATGTCATCATTAAAACGGACCGACAAATCACAAAGGGGCATACACAGTTGACTCTGTAACGGCAGAATTATCGTATGATTTGGTAGTTAGGTGTTCAAGTTTCTGAAAGCAGCCTCATTGGGACCATTACAATGGGTCCAAAGTGTTGTGATTCTTCCCCAGACCCACGTGAAACAGCAATTTCATGTACCTGAGTTTTGAAAAACTGATCTTTTTTCAAACAAAAAGGGAAACTTAACCTCAAAAAAAATGATAACATAACTCAAACCCGACTCAAATTACTTGCCAAAACCCTAACCCCACATGACATGACATGAATCCAAGTCAAAAAGGATTCTTCTAGTCTGTGATCTTTGGTGGTGCTTCTGTTTTGTGCATGCAATGCTGAAAGATCTTAGCAAAATGCAGCTGTACCTAAGCTTCAGAGTTGCCAACACATCACCTTCACTAAGGAAATTTTACAATTGATTGCAAAATTTACAAATACCACAGACTTAATAGTAATAAATAAAAAGATTAGGAACTCAAATAGAAAAAAGTACCAACAATAATGGATCAAAGAGCCGGCTTTCCAAATAAAACATCACACAGTCACCTAGCAATTTCAAAACAAGTTTAAGCTTCTTCTCTTTTTGCTCTTTTTTTTTTTTTTTTTTACGCCGGTGGAGGTTTGACATATTTCAATGCAGACGCTAATCTTTACCTGACCTTATTAGGATATGCACTTGACACAGGTAGCAATTAGAGTCTTCACATACATCTACGATAAAGATTTCTTCTTAGTAACTTAGATGCCTAGGATTATAACATGTGTTCAACACATTTTAATACATTATCATAACACTAGTTGTACAAATTCAGTATAAAATTCTTTCTGTAGGAAATACGAGAAGGCCGCTTCAGTGTCAACAAGACTACACAACACGACTTTGTGGTCATCCCTAACCCTACTGCAGAAGAACTTACATTAACATAGGTAGCCAACGGTAAATATTTCTTCCACGAAACTTAGACACCTAAGATTATAGTACAGGTTCAACAAATTTTAATAGGCTGTCATAACACTAGCTGTCCAACATACCATGGTAAAATCCTCACTATTAAAAGAGAGAACCGCTTCATCATCAACAAGACTAACACAACGTGGCTTATTTGACACCCCTAATTTTATTGCAGCAGGAACTTACATTGAGAAATGTGGTGTCATTCCAAACAGCCCGTTGCAGGAGCCGCTTTGCTTTTTGACCAACATATATCGGCGACGCATTCATGTCAATCACAAAGTTCTGATCTAATAGAACATCTCCGGAACCATCAGCTGCAGCAGCAAACCGAGCATGCAAGGCACCTTTTAGATCGTATTGGCGGGTAATGTTTCTACCAAAGGATAAATTCTCCATCACCATCAGATCGTGTTTCATCTCCTTTCCACTCTTTGTTTGTCTAATGGTAACCTGCAGATCTTTGATAAAAATATCAGTATCGATAGCAGTTGCAATCATAGTAGTATCGGCTGAGATATCGTAAAACATCGGGTGTGACGAATGATATATTGTTAAAATATCAAGTGTGTCAGCTAATATTTCGTATATTGATCAATACATAGCCAGTACGGACACATCACAATTTGATCGCGGTATCGGGCCTCCAAATATCGATATATATTGGCCGATATTTCATTTCATGATGTAGATACTTCTAAGAAAACTAAAAATCACATAAAGAAAAGGAGATAACGTATCAAAAGAAAAAAATTCGATCAGCAAACCTGATAAATCCCGAGAATTTTTGCGAGGCAGGTTTGGTTCCCCTTGTCAAATGACTCGTTCATATAGCTGAAGTAATCCGGGGCAAACTCCATGAAAGACTCGAACTCGGTCTTCTTAATTTCCTTGATGATAAGCCTGTCATCAAGTGTTTTTGCAAAAAATGATTTGCTCTTCCCACCTTTGGCATCCCAGATCCTACACCGGCTAAGTGATGCAATATAATCAAGCTCAGATGGGCAGCATCGATTTCGAAGACCACGGAATTCACGCTCATACATACAAGTTACCGAATACTTTCCCTTACCGAAATATTTCTCGATGCCTAAGGGCACTTCGGGATGAAGTGCCCCAAAAGACACCAATGAGTCCAAGAGATTCAACCCATCAAAACTAGAGAGCCGTGACTCCAAAGACATGCTTGGTGAAGGATGAATTGCATCTGAATCGGAAGAAACACTTGAGGACCAATGCGGTGATGGCGCAGAAGCAGCACGAGGCAGGCCAACTGGACCCTCGGCATATCTATCAGTGTTATATTTCTCCCTTCGAGCGACCTCGTCAAGATTTTCCGGTGAAGTTGGTAAATCTTCCATCAATGCTAGAGCACAAGCTATTATGCTTGAGATTTCCCCCTCATAATCCAACACACAGTAATTGTCATCGCTAAGACGAATTTGAAGCCTCGAGCCTTCTTCAAGGATCACTTGAGACACTGCGGGCATAAAATCCAAAGGGTTGTGTGGCTTGAATTTGAGTGAATTCTCCAACATCGGCAAGTCTCGCAAAATTTCCGAAAATGGGTTCCAGACCCATCCTTTGGATTTCTCGAAATTGAAAACCTGAGAAGAGACAGCCTTTTCAGATGCATTTTTTTCAGCAAAGGAACTAACATCTTGATCAGTAATAATGACTTCGTTGTTGTTGTTGTGCATAGGAGCAGTATCTGCTAGACCACTCTCGTTAGTAGCCAGAGGATCAGTAGGAAGATTCTCAGGATTCAAAAAATCTTGGGATGATGATACAGTTTCGGCTATATTTTTGTGGGGAATTTCATTGGTCAATTGTTCATCTGATCCCGAAACTATCTCAACTTGAACCTCAATATCAGCACCATTCTCAGAAGCTTTATGCCCATCATTCGAAACGATTTTTGCACCGTTAATCCATGCATTATCGATGCAGTCATCTGCAGTGGCTTGTGTTGTTTTGTTCTCGCAGTCAGTATTCTGGTTCGAATCCAATATTCCCTGTATTGTATCATCAGGAGAAGTAGCAGCAGCTGCTGCCAAATCGGATGAATGTAACAGCTGCAAACGTTGACACCAGACCCATGCTTCAAACAGAAGCACGCGCCTTACTTGATTCAAGGAGAGAAGATTGCGTACAGAACGACCATTGTCGATATATATACTCTTGATGTTCTCCTAAATGACAAAATATGGAAAAAAGAAAAAGAAAAAGGAAAATCATTATAGCTCAAATTAATGGGAATCATTGGATGAACACATATGTATTTGGATTGGTTACAGCAACATTAAGAAATAGGCATAGTTATTGGTTGTATCGGGCAATACATATCATTATTGGTTGTATCGGGCAATACATATCATTATTGAATGTATTAATTCTGGATTTTTAAGAATTGAGGGAAAATATCAGCCATTATATTATGAATATCAACCAATATATTGTAATAAATAATGGATACTACAACATCTCGATTTTGTCGTGGTATCAGAAAATATCTATATAGCAAGCCAATCCAGATATATATCAACCAATAGTTTATTATATGACGGGAACTGATAACTAGTACATCAAATTACTCCAACAAAATGTCAAAGGGGTTAAATTTTGATTAATTGAGGAAATGAGCATATGACTTATATGCAATGAATATATTGAGCCATGAACATAAATTCAAGACCACTTTTTCATGAGTAAGGCGGATGGAATTGCTGAATGTTCCAAATGTGATTACATTAAGCTATTGACAGTTTAGACCTCCTACTACTCCCATATCCTGATAAAAAAAATCAGCTGAACAGCTTTTAAGATACAAATGGCACACAAATCCTCATAGCTACTTCTCATTACTATTACTGAAACAAATCCCCCCAGGCTGAACATGGCAAAAAGGAGGATTTATCTAAAAGGTAACCGTAGAAGGAAGATTTTGATGCATAAATATGATGAAATCCCTTCTATATAATTCATTTAGGCATCCATGCTTAGCATGAGCATAGCTGTCTATGAAGCATGAAACTATATAAAGCTTTCCAATTCAAAGATCACAACAAGAATGCCAAGAGAAGGAAAAGAGAGAAGACTAACCTCAAATTCATTTCGCTCGACGCTCACCATCTCCTCAATATCTGAGAATTCTTTCCTTGAACGACCAATATTCAGAGTAATGCCAGAAAATCGAGATTTGATTTTCTTCAAATAGTTGGCAACTTCAGTAAATACTAACATGCCTTTTGTGTACACCTAAAGCAAATAGAGAAAATTATATCACTACATATTGAATGAAATACCACTTTTCCAATATAAATATTGCCCTCAGTCGTCTCTTTTTTTTTTTGGGGGGGGGAGGGGGGAAAGGGAGGTTGCATAGATCACCAAAAGCAAGTATGGTAGGAAGAAGCATACATTTACAGTTTCTTTCTTCAGCCATTCGTCCTTAATTGAATTGTCAAACTCCAACTTCTGATGTGGCACAGAAACAGTATAAGTTGCCACAGGGGAGTATCTGAATATCGCAACCATGGGGCCTAATCTGCACATTTGCATGTAAGCATCATGGATTAGGAGCAATGATGAAAATATTGGTATTAGTATCAATATTGATATCAGACAATAGAAATTAATATCTCATATATCAAAAACAAACAATTTTATGTGAATCCTAAGCTAACAAAAAATATCAGTTGACATATCAACTAAATATTGGACATATTGGCCGATATTTTGTATATTAATCAATATATCGTCAATACAATAACATATAGCAATTTTTCCATGATATATGAAAATATCGGTATCAAACCCCCAATACAAATATAATGGATATCAACTAATATTTTATTCCATGGTCAATAGGACACAATGATCAAATGGTTGCAGAATGAACGAACGCCATAGGAAATAGGGGCTAGAAGTCAAGTCAAAGCAGCATTTTTTTTTTTTTGGCTATCTTTCCCAAAGGGAGTCTAAAACTCTTTCCATACAGGATGCAGCTTCTCTTGTTGAGGCAATCACGGTTGCTTTGTAAGTGATTGGTTGAAAAACATTTACATTCTATAACTATAAGATACATATTTTGATATTTGGATAAATAGCGTCACATAGTCTTGAGTTCTATATATTAACATACATGCCCAAGGATATTAGTTAGAAAAGATAACTACAAGAAATACTAAAGTGATAATTCCAATTACAGATATCAACAACTGAAAAAGGGATAAAACTCAAAGGCGAGTTTGATGTTTTTGCAGCACAACTCACTGATTTCATAGACCAGCACCATATCCTCTGGATCATGGAGTCTCATACAAGAAAAAGACAATCCAGGAGTTGAACCGTGGACCTCTTGCACCTTAGGCACTAATCAAAATCCAAACACTTGCCCAAACCATTAAGCTTACCCAAAAAAAGAAAAAGGATAAAATATTATCTCATATACTAACCATTTACTAAGATTCTTTCAGAAAAAAAACACCCATGCCCATCAAAAAGAAAAAAGAGAAGAAAAAAAAGATAGAAATTCTAGAATCTCTCCCATTTGAGGGACAAATTTCTAGTCAATTCTATCCTTCCACCCGAATTCACTTCTCTCAGATGCAAAACTCTCTTTGAGAGACAAAAATGTTACAACAAATGGCATGTATCAGTGACAAAGTTCTTACCCGAAAAAGTGAAGGAAGTCCCTGTGAAGTGAATGACCACAGCTGGAAAACCTATCAAATGATGAATCACTTGAAAAGCTAAGCTCCAAGAACTTTCCAAATGACAAACTACGAGCAGCACCAGATATGAGCACTCTTTTTGTAGATTTTGTCTTGCCATTGCCAAGCTTGCATTTACCACAGCGACTCCACATCCAAAGTTTTCCATCAGATTCTCCCGATAAACGAATCTTATTCGGAAGATGTTTAACTCTTATTGTGAGCTGCTTATTGTGATGAGCATAGTAGTAGAAATGAGCTTCCGGTAGCTGACCACAGGTCTTGCACAGGAGACTCTGCGTAGCAACGGTGTCTATGAGTTCTATTTTCAAGAAAAAAGCAAACAAATAACAGGAAACAACAGCTGCATCAATTGTGAATCTGATTCAGAAGAGATCAAAATATCTACAAAATCAAGAAACCAAAGGTCACTGCACTGGCCACTTACATCACTGAGAAATGCCAAATTTCTAAATTGGTTTGCACACATTAGCGCTGAAGTTTCTCATGAGTCATCAAGTTGTCCATGAAACTGGATCGATTGAATTATTCTGAAGACATATTCTAGCAGCAGCTTGGGAAAAATTGATTGAAAGATACATGACACCAATCTTCCAAATAAAATTTTCCAAGCTGCTGCTAGAATATGCCTTTGGAATAATTTAGTTGATCCAATTGCAAGGACAAGTGGATCTTAAATTTATCCTTGTGTCATGGGTTTGAATCGTGAAAAAAAATCTTACATATTGCAATATAAGACCACGTACAATAAAATCTCCCGGACCCTGTACATGGCGGGATCTTCATGCATTGGGCTATTTTTTTACAAAGAGGAGCCTAGGTACAACGATAGAGTTATTGCCATGTAACTTACTAGCCACACATTTAAGTCACGGAAATACCTTTTGCATATAATGCAAGGAAAAATCGCGTATACTTGACCCAAAGTGGTCCAACCCTTCTCTATACCAGGCTACTTTCTAGGAAACTAATCAAAACTTATCAAGATGATCTAAGATACCTGATTGAGTAAATTATCCCGGAAGAACTTTCCAAGAGGAACATCAAAGTTCCTGTAGAACTTGATATGAGAAAAATGGCTTTGCTCACAGACAGTCCCTCTTGAAGCATTTCTGCTGGACATCAACACCAGAATGCTCTCAGAATCCAATACACTACTGATCTGATCTTTACATGGTATGCAATCCTCACTATCACCGACAGCTTCTCTTTCATGCTCGGTGGCCCTGGAGTTAGCAGCCAACAACTGGGATTCGCTGTTAAGAAACTTTTCTTCATTAGAATAATCCTTTTCTTCGGTATCACATCGAAAAGGTACCTCTACAGGCACAACTCCATCAGTTACTGAAGCCCGAACATCTGACTCCCTTTCATTTAAATCAATGTATGTACACATGGATTGGTAGGCCGCAGGAGTTACAAGAGGTAGGCTTTCCCCTATCACTTTCCTAAGTGATGCAGAAATAGACGACATGCCAGAAAAAGTAGCTGCAACATGAGGCTCATAAGGCTTTTTGGATTTTCCTTCCAATGCCAAGTTCATGTTCGGAGCTCCTCCTTTGAGAAATCCATCACCATTGGAAATGGGAATATCAAGGCCACATGGTGGAGAAGTTTTGGAAGTGGATTCCTCCATATGACGGGAACCATCTTCATGAAAACCATTGCAAATAGGGATGTCCATTTCGTATGATGAAGCAGTTGAATTAAAATTGTCACCAAATGTGAGCTGTTGATTAGCAAGCAATGCACTAGATTTTTCAAGAGATTCAGAGACCCCTTCATAAAAATCATATCCTGAAGCAGTTGGTGCAGTAGTCTCTGAATGACAGGCAATTGAATTAAAGGATCCAATGCGTGCAGGTTGTTGACTAGTGGGCAAGAGGTTAGCTACTCCATCGAGGATAGTAGAAAACATTGCTTTCTGATCTAAAAGGAAAGAATTTTCAAGGACAAAATGATACGCCATCACGACTGCACAATGTACCACACACTTGATCCTCTTCAATTCCTCACTATGAGATCCTTTCAGCAAAATCTGCACCACCATGTTTAATGAAACCTTGTTATTATATCAATCAATTAATCCACCCATGGGACAGTATCCTGGAATCAACTTGCATCAGGTTACCATCATGGATGAAATTATTGGTAGCTATACAGGTGCAGCAATATGGAAAAATCTGTATCAATATCGGACGTATTGGACACAAAATATTTTGTTAATCAGAACTTGGGGGCATATCAGCCTATATCAAGTGTATTGGCCAATATTTTGAATATTGGTCAATATAACAAAATATATTGCCGATGTAGACGCACGGCTATTTCTCACAATGTTAGGATCAGTATACAACCTGCAAATTTCATTCTATGGTTAACATTCAAAGCTAATCTGTCAAATAAATTCCAATTTCATTCTATGGTTAACATTCAAAGCTAATCTGTCAAATAAATCCCTTACGAAGAAAAATGGTGAAACAAAAAAATCATAACTGGAGGCACAAAATGAGCCCAATAAAAAAGTAATCATGCGATGCAAATCACCCACCTTAGTTACTTGGCCACCTTTAAGTTAATTAGATAATCAAATGAAAATCATCAACCTCATAATTGTAGTACTCGGAAGACTGCAAATGTATCTTCTACTTGTTTCCTTTATCACTTCATGTGAGCATTGCAAGGTTTTATGAATCATCAAAGAGAGCACAAAATAGATGTATAATACGAGCAAAAAGGAGATTTACCGTACAACCCAAACGTGTGGGACATCCCTCAATAAACATTAAGGTCTTGCGTGGCTTCTTTTCACCATCTACAACATGGACATGCTCCTCAATAAACTTTTCAATATAAAATGAATCGCACTGTTTCAGCTTTTGACTCAACATAATATCAGCAGACAGGATGGGTGAGCCAGTACAACAAGCAACTCTTTCCAAACGATGGAGCTTCATATCAAAGATAAGTGTCATTCCCATTTTATGAATTGCCTCTAATACATCACGAGAAACAGATTTCTCAACCAAAATCACATTCGGGTTGCAAGCTTCCAAATTCTCAATGAGGGGTTTTAGATTATCAGTCAAATTGTCCTTCTTCAGAAGGTTTTTATCCTATTAATGAGAAAATAATCAGAACAAGACATATGCAAAACCCCAAATCGAAAGCAAAGCAATGTTCCATCATTCTACCTGAGGTATCATTGAATTAAATGATGACAAACCACTTGACTGACCAAGCATTCCTCGGATCAGCAATAGTTTAGCATTGTTGAACTTGGTCGGCATGTGTTTATGAGCAGCATTCTTTTTGAAGACCAATCCTTTGATTAGTTGGCTGCAAAATCATATATATAATTCTTCTAAGGCATAAGAATAGCCAAACACTAGAAAATTCTTCAGGAGAGCTTCCATGCCATGGGTGAGAATTTTGGGATCGGTATCAATATTTGTCAAGTTCATATCTGTCTCCGCCATACTAGGTGATACTTATAGGTATCTGAAATATCGAACACATTGTTTTTGCGAACCAGAACCAAATGGGTATATATTGGCCAATATATCGGAAAGTATCGGGTATATTGGCCAATATTTTGAATATTGGCCGATAAATCGTGATTTTATCGCGATATGAGGACATGATACAATATACATCAGCTGATATTTCATTCATTTTCATGCAGATTATGCAAAACACAAACAATAAGCAGATAGCAGGATCGGATTCAGTACAACACCTTTGGCTGCGAGATCCAGTTGCAATACATTTGACCTTCACATAACCTGTTGGATCCATAGTTTTTCCCTCGATAGCATCAGGCTTAAGAAATGAAGCAGCTTGCCATGCCAAAGATGTGACAATATCCACCCAACTTTCGCCATCTCTTTCTGAATTGGCAACACCAACTGATTTAAGCATTTTATTCACCAGGCTCCTGAACTTCCCATTCATCACCTCTTCCATTGCCTTCCGTTTTTCCTCCTTAAACTGGGAGCTCCTATAGAAACCTTCTTCACAGCTATTCAAGTAACTAGGTTTTCCCCATTTCGTGCCATCACCAAACTCATCGTCATCATCATCTAAAGTGGTCACACAATCCTCCCGATCATCCTCTTCGTTTTCTGCTTCAGGTGGCATCCAAATCTGGGCATGAATTTCATCATCTAATGAATGAGATGTTTCATTATCGTCATCCAATGGCCCGTCAGCAGTTTCTCCATGATCGCTTATTACTTCAGGGCTGTCATTTGTTCCAGTTATTTCCACATCTGTCAATGTGCTACAATCTTTACCGTCCTTATGGTTTTTATATGTTGCTCCATCTGATCCATCTATCCCATTAACCGAAGAAGCTGAACTTGATCTTTCAACATGCCCATTTGATCCATCTTCGTCTTGGTAATCCCTGAGAAAAGTCATTATCAAAATCAGACAACACCAAAAAAAAAGTCTGCCGCACTAATTTTATTTGTCTTATTAACGCTTCTCAACAAATCGTAGACACACCTTCCATTCGGGTAAACTTCAACTGAGGATTCACCTAATTACAAGGTATGGTAAAATACAATTAGCAAACACTAATTTTAAAAGCATAGTTTACTATATCCACATGGAAGGAATGAAAATAAGGAAATCATACTGCAGCTTGAAGCAAAACTATCACTGGTAGTTAATGAAGAACTTGAACTGATCACCGGGGCTGCATAGAAAGTGGAGCCATTTTTCTCTGTAGGCCCCAGTTCTGGATTCACTTGACAGAGTTTACAGGATTCATCAGTCTTTCCATTATCTGCTTCTACATGATTTCCATTCCTGGTTTTCATTTGCTCATTTGACTTCACAGGAAGATGACACATCTATCTAGCACATCTGTCCCTTCGGCAAATTGGTTTATTTCCTAATTGGATGGAACAGAAAATATTCAATTAAATGGATACGCCACAAAGATCATCCGTTTTACTATATTCACACCAATCTAAGGGATCTTAATCTCAACTCAAATGATCTTGTGGAGTTTATATAAGGAAGTATAGCAGTTTCAAAACCTTCACGCCTAAATTAGTCATGCATCCCAGAATAAAAAACAAAAGAAGCTAATACATCGCCTGATTTAGAAAACAAATGAATAAATGTGCAAAAGAAGGCATAATATCACAGAAAACAAGTGCCCAGTTTCAATATCAAATCAACATATATCCATTAACACCAAAAAAGATATCAAAAATCACGCTTTTGTCCCTATAGAGATACAAATCAGTGAAAACGTTATCAGCCGTCAAATTACCACTAAAACTTTCAAAGTCCAGCTCCAAAACCGATAAATACCACAGAAATCTTCGTTGGAGAGGAGCAAACCATTAACCAACTAATCTCTTAATTTCAAAAAGAGACATATATATCCCCACAGATAGTCAATCATTACGATGATGATCTCAATCTTTTCCCAGGAACCAGATCTAATCCCTAATTTTTTGGGGATATCTGAAAATTAAAATTCCACCGGAAAAAAAGGAAGAGATATCGGGTACAAAATAAAAAAATCCAAAAACTGACTGTACAACCCACCAACTCCCAAAGACATCGGTCGATGCCAAAGATTAAAAAAAAAAAAATCCAAGATCAAATACCAACAGCTCAAATTTTCCAGTTCCACCGAGTAAAATCAAACTCAGATGTTCCCAACCTTGAATCAAAAAACCGTCAAAAAGAAGAACCGAATGGAAGGAAAAATTGGAAAGTAGAGTGGATCTGCTCATAGATTGACTCTTCAATGTATTTAATTACCTCACACCTAAGCATGGAGAATAATTAAAAGCTCAATAACTAACGTGCTGAGCATTAAACAAGCAAAAGCGAACCGAAAGATACCGACAACCCATACCAAATCCAAACCAAAAATTTAAGAAACGAAGAATACAAATAAAGAAGGAAAAAAAAACTTACCTTAGAAGCAACCAAATTAACAAAGATACAGAGTTCGCTCAGATAGTCAGCTTAGTGAACCGTAGTGATAAAAATTCCGCTTAATACTCTTTTTAATGGAACTGTTTCAGTTTCAATTCCACAAGCAAGAAAAGAATTGAACTCACGAGAGTCTTTCCTTCAGAGAGAGGAATAATAAAGGGGATAAAGAGAAGGGCTGAAGGGTATGAGTAAAATGCGAATGCTGAAGGCGAAGAGAGAGAGAGAGAGAAGGAAAGAGAATGGAAGACGGGAGAAGAAAGCGTCGATGGTGGGGATTTTTCAAGAGTGGGTCCCCCACTCTTCGTCCCGCTCATCGTATACGTGATGACATTGATCTATTTCCAGAAGTCACCGCTTTTTTTGTCAAACATTTGAATTTTTTATTTTATTTTTACTTTTCAAATTTATTTTTTTATTTTTTATTTTATAATTACATTTTTTTTATTTTATAAAAAAATTACATATTTAATTTTAATAAAACTAATTTTTTACTTTTAAATTTCTGTGCTTTAATTTTATTAACATCACCTCCTCACAGCTATACACTTTAAATATTTTAGATTTGATAATTTTATATTGAATAAAATTGATACCTAAAAAATTGATAATATATAACTGTGATGCATTTAATAAATTCAGCTCAAGAAAAATATCCAGATAAAATAAACACCCAATAAGATTTTGCCTAAAGAGGGTCCGACAGTATAATGATTCCGACCCAAAAAGCAAGCCCATGTGCTATACACAGCTTATCCGTTTGTCTTTATTCATGATGACGGTTCAACAGGTAATTCAATAGATGGTTATACAACCGTTCCATATTTCTATAAAAATCACTTTTATTCTTATAGAAGGGAAAAAAATAAGAAGGTTAAAAATGGCGAGAGAGAAAAAAAAGGCCAAAATTACGAGAGAATAAAAATCAAGGAGAACTGCCAATTCTCCATCTCAAGAGGTCGGCCCTCCATCCCAAAATGCTACACATCCCTCTCAAAAGGATGATCCTCTTTTAAGATGACTCTCATTCTCTTACAGGAAGCCTAACTTCCGTACCCCTCAACAAGGATAAGATTTAAGACATCCTCAACAAGGGTACCTCTAGGCTATCTATCAACATGACAGATCCATACTCAATCCATCACATATACATCATCGATGCATCTTTCTATACTATTAAAAGATATCTGATTTGAGTATCGGATGATTTACGATGTAAGTAATTCTTACCGTCCTCTGACATTTCATTTTCAGTTGTGTTGTGCAGGATTCAAGTTTGAGGCTATGGAGATCGAATCCGTATCAGATGGGACCAATATGAAAATCAAATTTGCGACCCTGAATCTATAGTTTTTAAATTTCTGGTACGTAACAAACTGAAAGACAACAAAATTATTAATAAAATTAAATTCTTTAAAAAATAAATATTATATATTTATATTTAAAAATATATAATATTTTTTTTCTCAATTAGATCGACATTTACCTGGTTTTGTTTCCATTTAAAAATCTGTTCACAAAACTTTTCGATGCATTTTAGAAACAAAAATGAAAACTTTACATTAAAAAAATAATTAAAATGTGTAATAATTTATAGAGATATCTAATCAGTTTTTCAATAAACATTTTTAGATAATAATCTTTTTACAACAAAATCGATGACATCCTTATGATCACTATCAAACTTAATTAAAATTAGACTATTTAATCGGTTTGAGATGTTTAATTTAAAATGTTATAAGATATAATTAATATATATAATATTTAAAATTAGGTCTAATTAATTTTTAAGCTGACATTATCCCAAATAAAAATGATCAATCCAACCCGCTCAATTTAAATTGTGATTTTTTAATTTATTTTTAATAAAAATTAAATTTTAAAATTTATCTCAATAAATTATATTTTTATTAACTAATAACTTTTTAATTTAATATTACTCATCTAGAACATTTTTCATAAATTTATAATATATTTTAAATTATTTTTATAATTTTATATAAATAACAAATTTTGAATAAAATGCTTAAAATAAAAGCACAGCAGACTTTTTTTTATTATAAACGTATGCAATTATGGTTTATTTATCTCGCTAATTAATTAATCGGATCTGATCCAAACCCGATTTGATGAGATCTGACCGTCTATGCCGCCGATTTATTGGACTACGTTTGAATGGCTCAGATTTATTCTGAGTTTTTGACAAAATTCAGGCGACTATATTCACATATTTTGCACTTATGACTTTATATTTTAGCATTTAAGGGTTAGTCGTCAACCGGAAAAAAGTCTTAAATGCCCCTGCCCTATTGTACCATTGGACAGTTCAGCCTTTGAGAGCCCAATTTATTCCTCGTCAATAATTTCGTGCTCACATTTAATGATAAGAAGTGTTAGAGGTAATTTTCTCTCGTTATATATAAAACAAATTAATAAATATATATTATATTATTTAAAATATATTATAATTACTATCAAAGCATTCAAATATTATCAATTATTCGTCAAAATAAAAATCCTAAATTAAAAATTTAAAACCTTAATAAAGTGTTGGGTCCCAATATAGGGGCCCATAAAACACTACCCAAAGGGAAGGCCCAAGTAAGAAGCCCAGAAATGTGTCCGCGAATCAAGAGGGCTGGACGGCCCAAGAGGCCCAAAACACAGGCTAATGT
>JAOVVI020000844.1:0-27685 GCA_028571085.2 Nepenthes alata | reverse complement strand
AAGCAATTGTACAATCATAAATGGATTTGTGTAATTTTTAAAGTAAATTCTTTCACAGAAAAAAAAAAAAAAAGATTAGTTTTGGTGTTTTTCACTTAAATCATCACTCTTTTTTCCCAAAAACATCAAATTCAAACACACCTTGTTTATTCAGCATTATTTCATTCACAATGACACATACTCACACCTAAATGATGAAAGTAGCAAGTTTTAACAAAAAACACAACGTGCTAAGTGAAATAGGTACAAAAACATTCAAACTCCTATCCCTAACAGTTGAGAAAGGGCAACATCGGCAGCCTGGTGTGAAAATCTCGCACAATTTGATGGGTGCTAAAAGGGTCTGGTCACAATCGATAGTACATGATCTTATTTTGTATTTTACAAAAGCTGCTTACAAGACTTGAGGACGTGACAACCAGGTCATACGGCTATAATTCAATCATTGCAAGAGTGTAGCTTAGGCTAATCTAAACTAACAAAGTTCTTCAATTTCCCATTCTTGAAAAACCATTCTATAGTATATTTAAAGATCTAAGACAGTCACACAATGAAATCTGTAAATGACTAATCACCTGAAGACCAACAATTTCCTAAATACCATTCAAGGACTGGATGATTATTTTTGGGATCAAGAAGCCAAAATACAAAATAAATGCCCCCGCTGCCCTCAAAGGGCTCCACTGATGACTTAAAAGGCCAAAAGATCAGATCTAGAGAGAAGCTGTATCATCATGTGGAAGCATAGCAGGTATGGCAACTCAGTACAAGTTGCTCAACACTCCTATTCCAGTAGGTAAAATTTAAGGATGGTGAGGGAAAAGGGCATAAGGCATTAGCATGGGCCCCACCCCTCAGGGGATAGGGTAGGATTATAGATACAAATATTGATCAATATATCCAATATATTAGCTCACAGTTCTTAAATTTCCGATATTATCTTATATTGATATGTCCACAACCAATGTAATACTGATATTTTCATCAAATGGTAGGAACAAAGGAGAGAGGCAGTGCAAAACTTACAAACACAGTTATCCAGTAAGATGGTTGCCTACAAAGCCGAAACATGATTGTGTACATTCCAGCTGATGGTATGGTGCTGACAATCAGATTGATAATATAGAAGGAAAGCAAATTCCCCCATATGGCTAAGAGTTGCAATATAGTGAAGGAACTGCAACCAGGAAAAAAGATAATATTATAATAGGCTAAGTGATTGTTATTTCGGATGAATTAAAGTAAGAAAGATCTACTAAAAACAGAGAAAAGGCAAAAAAAAAAACATCCTTCAAGGAATGATTATTTAGTAAAACTCCTAAAAGGAAACCTATCACTGAAACTTTCAAACAGCATTCCACTCTGCAATATGAATTCAGATCTAAGAAGTATAGGCACTCTGCAATATCGGATTTGACACGTTCAATTGGACATGCTCTAATATAAGTCCAATTTTTTCAAATTATTTTTTTTTAAATTTTGAAAGGCTGCAACACATTCGGACACATTGAACACTCTTGGAATACATTCAGACATGCTTAGGATGTGTTCTTCACACATTTTCTTTCGGAATTTTTCTCAACTTTTGTATCTTTTTGCAATTACAAAGTAAAAAACAGTAAAGTTAAAATGTAGATATTTATTGATATATAACAAATTTACTATATTAAAATTTTTCTTTGTTTGTTAAGTTATATTATTATTGCTATTATTTTACTATAATAAGTTTTTGAAGATGCTATAATAACCCATTTATGTTAGTTTAATTAAGTACTTTTACACAAAAATTGTTAAATTAGTATAAAATAATATTGTTCATTAATCAAAAAAAGAATAAACTACGATTTTAATTAACATGTCCCAGTATGCCATACTTTCGTTTCTAGAAAAATAGTATCGGCATGCCAATATCATATTATGTCCACATTGCATATCAGTGTCCATGCTTCTTAGATTCAGATTACCAACAGCCAGTTCACTGTGGTCACTGCTCAGTGGTAAAGTCAAATCTCAATCGCAACATGAAACTCAGCACGAATAGGTTAAAGATTGATAGATATACCCATTTAAAAATGGAACTTACTTGGTTTCTAGTGTAACAACGAATGCCTGCAACCATATACATCCAGAGAGTGCCACCATTGCTACCTCCTCCATCTCACTTTTTTCATAGGCATGTGCATGTATGCTGATCACAAATACTACAACAGCCTACAGATTCCCAACTTCACTGGCGTAAGAAGCTTTAACGAGGGATAAGAATGCCAAATAATAAAACATAAAAGGTTGATGGTTGTAGATAAAGTTTTAATGCTATCCAAAATGGCATCACTAATGGTTCATGAAGAAAAACTCACATGGAAGAGGGACCGTCCGAACCATCCAGCAAAGGTCATAGGATTAAAAAGCCTGCCACAAGGCACAATATAACACATAACTCGATATCTGATCTTGCTAACAAAGAATAACAGAATTGGAAAGAAGAAACATGGGATTTGTCCATTTTATTTTTCTATAAGTAAAGTTTGGGGATTGAGAAACTAATCTTAAAAACATGCCTCTTCTTAAAGAAGAAATGTGCCACCCATCTCATTTACATGGTGAAGAGAAAAACAAATGACTGCTAGTTAAGTTTAAAATATCACACACCTCCCGGCTTGACAATAAAATAAGATCTGAGGATGCTGTATCACTGTTCTTTCACTAAGATCTTTGTCAAGAACACTGACTAGAACAGGTACACTGGTGTAGAAAACATTGTAAGCCATCAAACTGACAGAATTAAAAAGGCTGGTTCCAGAGACACCTGAAACAAGGGAGAAACTGTATGTTTCCTATTGTTAATATCTCAGTATCAAGCGCACCAGAAATGCATCAGCATGAATGAATAACAATTGTAAGACTTGCAAAGATATAGAATTAAATGAAAAAGGAATTGTCCGTTCATGAGAACTCACAAGATTTGTATGAAACAGATAATTAGGGACTTGTAAAACGAATACTGAGACAGAAACACCGTACGGATGTATGAATATCGTCCATGAACAAGTATCAATCTTGTCAGGAATCTGAATTCTGCAATCCAATGCCTGTGATCAGGATTTCTTTGCACAATATCAAGCAATATGAACAGATGAAAACATCAAAGATTTATTAAATACACAAACTTGAAGGAGAGTTGACTATGTTAATGGAAATTTTAGGCCATCAAATATTTGTAAAGCTAATCTAATCTGCAGGATACTACTCTTAAAGGCAGTTATGCAGTCTATTTCTTGTCTTAGGTTTAAATCTAATATTTTCAATATGGAGGTTCCCCAACTTCAACAATGACAACATTTTAACATTTGTTTGCTTGTGCTAGCACTCTTCATCAGGGTATTCATACTTATAGTCGTGCATCTATTTAGTTGAGAAGCAAATTTGAAGAAAAAATTAAACTGTGAAAACTTCAGTTTGCTAATTTTACGAGATGTCAATGCATCGTCCAAATCTAATTGCACTCCCTCCTCCAATGTGTTATTAAATACAAAAGTGTGATGCATGGGTGTGTGTCCTATCTTTACCAACTTCCAAAGGTTACCGTATCTACAGAAATTACTTGTTGTCCAGGATATTTTAGAATTATTTATCAAACAGAATTGCGATCCAAGTTTCTGTCGAAGCCTACTGACAACACAGTGTAAGCAGAAGTATTTATATATGTTGCAGGCACGCACTAACTTGTCCAGTGTCTACAGACTGAGAATACTGTATTGCAGAAACCAAGCAGGCTTCAAGGAGCTAGTGCGCTTTTCAAACCCTAAAAAAAGGATTTCAGGTCCAAGCAATTTCAGTTTTGTAATAAGAACCAATAAGTAGTCCCTGAACTGCGATGATGAAGGTGCTGTTTTCTATTAATACCAAGGCAAAAATTAAAGGCTGGGGCAAGACTCTTCCAGGTTTGCTCAACCAAATGTCCCACCCTCAGCTATTACCGTGGGGGAACATACCTTGCAGGTTGATTCAAATATGTGGTAGAAACACAATCTGAAAGAACTTACTCCCAATACTATAATCGGCAGCTCTTGCTGCCTGCAATCCTTCTCGCCCGCTAATTCCAACACCCATGTCAGCTTGTTGTATCATCCTCACATCATTCCCACCATCCCCAATAGCCAGTGTTCTATACTCACACAACTTTAACAGCTCCACTACCTGCAACATTAGGAGAAAAAGAAAAATAATAACTGGGATCACTACAAAATCGTCTACTACATCATCATCAGAAATGCCAGTGAAAATATGATGGAAATGCACACTTTGCTTTATTATGTACTATGTACATCATCCAATAATATTATGCTTAATCATTAAAAACTACAGATATCAATAAAACATAGTTATAAGCACAAAAATCATAGAGTAAAAAACTAACATAGATATAATAAGTAACGATATATCCTCTAATTGATACCTTATTGATAAACTTAATTTTTTTTATTTGTTTACTTCCATTATTTCTTAAAAAGAAATTTTAATCAAACAAAATCCTTATTTGTCTTTTCACAGTTCAATAACTCTAGAAACTTCAAACAAACAAACAAAAGATACTTCCTCCCCATATGTTTCCAAAAAAAATTTATTCTAACATGCTAAGTTTTTCACCACCTTTTTTCTCTTGTTTGGTAGGGGAAAATTATTGGGTGAAGTATTTTCTTTCCACTTAAGAGGGGAAAATTAACTCTTCCATCACCAATGATGGAAGTCAATTTCCATCACCTCCACCCAGGCTCCAACCTTTACCACCACTACCACAGTCATATTGAAAGTTCACGTCCCCGAACCACCCAAAGAATCAGCAGCTGTCATTGAACAGACACTGCTGCACTAAACCAATTTTGTACTGAAGGAAAATAACTCTGGTTGAGACAAAAAGAAAAAAATGTGGACAAATGTATTATTTCACCAGAAAAATATTCACCATTTAAAAGAAAATTTCTAAACCAAATTAAGCCTTGTGTTCTAAGAATACTCCTAAAGCCTGCTTGTTTTCATGCTTGAAACCAATCAAGAGTTGTTTGCCTCTATTTACAGCCCTTCTGTGGCACATCTAACATTGGCCAAGTCACTAAGGTTCCTAAATCATTATTTTTTCTTATTAACCTGTTCATTACTCTACTATCCTTTTCTTTACACTTTCACATGATTCATTGATTCCCTTGATATGCCATATTCCTTTTTATTAACTATGCTCTATTCAAATCATCAATGCCAACAACCAAATCATTTTGTCGTTAATATCAACTTACCACACAACATGTCCCTTTGTTCTTTTACTTTTAAGCTTCATAAGATTGATTGCAGAGTTACTTCCTACATTAATTCTCCAGATATAGAAACATCAATTCTCCAGATACAGAAATGTGTTTACATCACATAGCATCATATTTAGATAAACAGCTGCCTCCAACAGGCACATGCCTTACAGATGCCCTGGTCTCTAGTGAGAAAATTATTTTTTTCTTGACTCCTCTGCCCTCCTTTACATTCGATGCCTTAATGCTAACTGACCATTGAAACACAGGATTTACCACGTTTAAAATCATTTACTAATATTAGGCAAGACAATATACCTAATTAATTTTTGATAAAAGATACATTATATGACTTTTATAATTCAAGATGAGAATTTACATACAACTACCCTCTTAGGTACTTGAATACCTGAATTCTAGTTCTGTTAAGAACATGCTGATGGTATCAAATTAAATTAAATTAAATTAATATTCATAACTAATCATACCTTGAATTTATAGGCTACAGAATCCTAAGTAAGAATTTACATACAAACAAAGGCAGTAACACAAAGATATATTCCAAATAATCTCCTCGCTTAAAGAGGCACCACAACTGTCAGTGAATAGAAATCAAAACTCAACATAGCACGACACTGGAACAGAGAAAATGGAAAAAAACACTCGTATTTGTCTGCAAACAGAAATTAGAACCCAACACTGTCAGAAAAATACAATCCCTGGAGTGTACATCTCCGGAAACTATCAAATCAGCACAAACACTGTTATGTGTAGTTTTCTACAACTATCAAACCAACACAAACACTAGTGCCCTCAGTTTCCAGCACATCCGAGTAGCAAGAAAACAAAGCCAAACAGAGGAAGAAACAAAGCAGTAGAAGCCTGCTCACACACTGTTCACAGACAAAAGTTATGCAGTATTTGAGGGCAATATTAACAGCAATGTGCACTACTCACTACACAACACAAAATAACCATATAGGAGGCAACTGTAGCAGTAGAATAATTGAATAAATAGAATCTAAGAAGAAAACCTTAATAGTTAAACAGAGCACATATAACAAAGAAGAAAATTTGGACAAATCCAACAAGCAATACAAAAAGGTTAGTTGGCCACTGACAGTTGAAGGTTTTTGTATCTGATAAATCAAATACAACAAGCCTCTGATACCATATTAAGAATAAAGCTACTTGTATTAAGTTGAATAAATCTTAATAACTAAGCAACCGACATGAATTTATTTACTACATTAACCTAAATAAAAAACATAGCCTTACGGATATACCACCTATAATTAACCTAGATATTATTCTAAATATATGGGTACAAGCTACAAAATATATATATATAATCTAAACAAATTTGAAAACATAAAAGCCCTAGAAATGTTTCAGGTTCCCTAAACAACAGAACAAAATAAGAAAATATTACAAAAGAACCCAACATAATAATCTTCCAAACAATGGAACAAATAATTCAAATATCTGGTAATAAGCAATACCTGTGCCTTTTGTGATGGGGTTACACGGCAACATATAGCAGTCTTTGACAATATTGCCAATTCAGTGAATGCTCTTCGGTAATGCTTAAGCACAATTTCAAGGGCCCATCCATCAATAACGAATGCCACATCCTGTTGGAAAGAGAATTTTATCACTTTAAAATCCTAAAATAAAATCTTTCTGAGAAAGAATTAGCACCATCAATTTTTCATTAACCAACAACGATAGACACACACATCTATGAATATATAGAAAGCCGAAGTCTTCAACCACTTGTACACTATGCAACACGGAAAAGCAATTCTGACAACAGTCCTAATGAAAAAGCTGGCAAAAGATGAATACACTAAAAGATTCCTTAAAAGGTAGAAAACATTTTTAATACCATTGAAGCAGATAGTTAAACATGCCTCCTTGACTACTAATTTGTTCACAATTGGGACACTCACTTGCATTAGTCTATCCAGCCAAAAAAAAATTACTAGGTTTATCTATACAAGTAACTTGTTCGTACTTCCTTTGATATGAATGACAAACTGTAAAACCTTATATAATTTTGTCCAAGTCTTTCCAGGAAGGATAGCCAACACCTTTTAGCCTTTTAAACCTTGCTTTGCTCTAATTCATTTGATCCTATCTAAGTTTTCATAGAGCAACCCACATAAGAACTTCCCCTTCTATGAGAACTTTCAATCACAAGTTCACAATCTTTTGTCTAAAATGAATGGTCCATATTAAAACAAACTCCAATCAGCACCAATGGTCAAGATTGAAAGATTACCTCCTTCCTCTCCTCTCCCTCAATCCCTCACTTCCCCATCCCAAAAAAAGAAATAGATAAGCATCTGCCGGCCATCCAGTGAGGCTTGTCAGTCACTCTCTTATCACTTCTTCCTGAATAACAGCAAATCAAAGAGGAATAAATGGGCTGTTTACTTGCCACTGCCATCTAAGATATGCCCAGGCCGTTCTGTGGCTGGTGTCAGACTTTATTGGCCTAGGAGAATATATACTTCCAAAACTTAGAACCCAACAAAAAAAAAAAAAAGAAAGAAAGAAAGCTTGCTGATGTGGAATGGAAGTGGAAAGAGGGAGCCTTCATTTTCCAATCTCAGCTATTGACTGAATTTCCATGATGTTTTAATTGTGACCATCTATCTCAGATAAAAGGTGTGGATGTAGGGTTCTCACAATAAGGTGTGCACTGACATAAGGGAAGTTCTCATACTACTTACAAGCCATCCCCTACATATATAGAACTCAAAAACTCAGATTACCTGCTCTAGCTAGACGTTCAGCACAACTACTCATCATCATGATGGCTATAACAAAACTACATATTAAACCTGTATTTACATAAATAATTGACAATGTAGAAGCTGAACACCAGCAGAATCATACTTGAAAGTTCAAGTAATTATTTTTCTTTTCATTGAGACTGTCAAGGAACACACACCAAAAAATTCAATAAGATGTTTATAATTACTTTCATTTGTGTTTGTTCTCTCCTTGGCTTTTTCATTTGCAGGCATAGATGAAGGCAAAGATCTACACTACAGTACGGGCATTCAAGAAGGGGATATAAAACTAGGTTATTCCTAAGAATGGTGCACAGGAGAGAGGAAATATTACCAAGAGTTCAAGACAACTACAAACATGAGCCACCAAAACATTACTATAAAGCTTCCACTAGTTAGTGGAGGCAAGAGATTGTATATCACTTTTTAGTTTATTCTTTCTAATTTCTTATACATGCTCAAGATAATTTAAGGACATACCTTAGGTTCTGCAATTGTTATTCTCATAGTAAGTAAGACCCTCTCTAAGCTTCCACAAACTTCATCCTCAGTTTTTCCATCGATCAACAAAATCTGGCCCTTTGGTTCTGTCAATAATTCAGGAAAATATTGTAGAACATCCCATAATGCAGTGACTATAAAATTTGCCTAAATCGCCAATGGCATTCAGTTCAATACAGTGATTCTAAGAGAAAAAGATTCAGCCAAAATAACTAGCCCAAGATACACTTACAGACACACTCGTCTTGAAAAGGGTTCGAGCAGATATGAGACAGACTTGTCTCTAGACTTCCTTTCCAAGTACCAGAAAGCTGCTCTCCTCACACATCTATGAATGATTAGATTTAATGTTCAAATAATGGGGTTCACTTGTCTAAGACATCTCTAAGACAAGCGGTCTGGAGAGAACAGGTCAAGAAAAACCCATGTATAATGACAAAATACTATTTTTTATATGAAACAATCTACTATTTCAACAGTACACTTGATACTTAGAAAAGCACACAATACAGCCATCTTGCTTTCAATTTCTGGACTGCACATAAAGTTCAGGGAAAGTTTGATGACAAGAGAATTAGCTATTATAATAATTAACTACAAAAAAACATGAAGAAACTCGGCTAGTTTTTTTCCTAGGCAGAAATCCTGCTAGTTGCTTATCTCAAGCAGACAGATTTTGTACTGTGGAGAGACAGTTAACAGTATACATGGTCATTCAGAAAAATATAATATTTAGTTATTTTGGGATGTCAAAAAATTATGTCCACTGACTAATAGACTAATTGGTAACAACTTCCCATTGTACCAACATGAGATTTCAAGTCCAAAATCAGTTTGGGCTGCTAAATTCATATCTTAACAAAATTCCTACGCTCCCACAAAAATATTAGTTAATTGGAGCAGAATTATGTTGACAAACAAATTTCCTCAAGCTCTAAAAAAGTTCATTAAGGAAAGGCCAAACCACCTGGCGAAACGAAGTTGCATGAAAGAGCAATTTGTATTGCAGTACTCTGTTTGTCTCCAGTTAACATCCAAAAATTTATTCCAGCTTTTCTGAGTGTCTCAATTGCTTCAGGCACTCCATCCTGGAATGTTGAAATGGGGCCAGAGTTAGCATTTAGCTGACAACTTAAGAGAACAGAAAACCACAAGTCATGGGTATACTAGAAAGAAATCTTGATTCCTTGAAAAGATAAACATTGACCTGAAGACGATCCTCTATAGCAGTCACCCCAAGGATTTCAAGATCATGTTCTATTCTTTGACAAACCTCAGCTATTCTCCACTTTAATTAACATCAAATTCAACAGAATCCATTAGATTGATCAACAATTGTATTAAAAGGAAGTAATTGACTGATTGTCAATCTGTTGGAAAATAATGACAAAATTGCATCATGTAAATTATAGTTATTACCTCCCTATCAACCAATGCACTGCAGGCCTCTTTAAACACCAAAGACCATTCTCGATATTCATCCTCCTCCAATTCACGCCAAGCCAAGCATAATGTCCTCAAGCCCAATTGAGCATACTGTTCAACAGCCTCAGTGAATGTCCTTATTTCTTGACCTAAATACAAAGAAAGCTATCATTGGCTCAAATAAAATCAATTGCACAGCTAAGCTAACACAATTACCCAACCTGGGAGAAACAAGAAAATCTAAAAAGGGAGAAAAAAAACCATGGGTAGCAGTAGCAAAACATACCTACAAAATAAAAGAACAAATTTGACAAACCAGAGCAGGGCCCCACTTATCACACTGAGTTGATTTCAAGAAAGAGGGGGTTTGGAGTGAAGTGCTTAAAAACTTTTAAAAACTGAGCAAACTTCTCCACCAGATATATTATCATAGTCGATTATATGTATGTAATGAGTAAACTTTTCCCCAGAATTGACATGCAGGTTAGAAAATAAACGTGAAATTGAACATTTCTCCATACAGTATTATCATAGTTGGATTATATGTACCATGCAATGCCACAATTAATCATACCTCACAAGGTCATAGTCATTTATATACTAGTTGCAACAAAGGACAGTCAATAAATGAACACAAGCATTCCATCACCACTCCCCACTAAGTGATGTGTATTGCCGCCACTATCGAGAGCAATATCTTGTAAGGAAGAACCCACGAACATCTATATAGTTGTTTGAACTTTCTTGTTCACTTCTTTGTATTTGCCGAGCTGGGTCTACAGGTCTTCTTTCCCAGGAAATGCAATGCAGAAGAGCCAGTTGTACAAAGAGGACACATTTTGCATGAGTTCATCATGCATTTGCTGATAGCTGGAAAGCAGTTATCAAATAGCTTCTCAGGAAAACATTCTCACTGATCGACAAAAGGTATGCCGCATTCTACCTTGGTGCTTCATCATCTATGACTCAAGAGTCTAAACCTCCTTTTGGGAGAACAGAAAAACTCCCAGCTGCACCTTCTTTATTGTGAACTTTCTATATGCTTCATATTGGATCTTGATTCTTCTGTATTAACTCTGATTTCAACAGGTTTAACTTTCCCAATGCTTACCCTTTCAGCAACATTAGAAACTCTTCATGATTCCTCCCCCCCCCCCCCCGTAAAAAAAGAAAAGTTGTAAGCTCCAGAAGGAAAAATCTTATTTTGGTTACAGAGAAGTAAAATAAGAGGAAATGTAAGTTCCATCTTCTGGAAAGAATAAGGTTTCTGAAATAAAGGAAATAAGAATTTGTCCATATGTATATAGAAAGATGCCATATGTATATAGAAAGATGGATGACCTCGAGATGCAACATTAACAAATCTTTAAACTCATCATCATAAGAATGCCCATACAACAGCAGCTGCTACTTACAGAAGGCAAACTCTCAAACCTTTCAACTCATTAGTTAGTTTTATCAAGGTAAAGGAAAATATTGTAATTATACCTATATTATGCAATAAATATGGCTGTTTAGTGCTCAATTGAGTACTAAACCTTTTCTCCAGTTTTCTCCTTTCTGTATATTCAACATGGTATTAGAGTTATGGTTCCAAAAACCCTAGCCATGCCACTGCACCATCGACACTAAGCGCCAACCACTTCCGCAGAGCCTCAACACGCAGTATACCAACTCTCTGTTTTCCCTTCTCTTTTTTCAAATCTAATCAAAATCCCTAACAACAACTGCCACTCTTATTTTCCTCAGATCTACAACAAACTGTAAAATTAATCAACAAACCACTTGGACAAAGATGGTCACTTTGAGGAGTCACACCAGAGACCAAAAGCTGCCATCCTCACCACCACAAATGCCATTGCCCATAGACACGTGAGTCCCATGCGCAACTTGAAGACAGGCATGTGGCTTATACACGTTAGAACAATTATGTTTCTCAAACTTTTGGGTGAGGGGTTTGCTTTTTATCCCTATAATGTTTTTTACACCATTTTCTCGTACGCTCTTATCATATGTTTAAGCCCTAAGCGAGGGCTCATTTAACAATGATAGCAAAAAGTTGTTTCATATTTGTTAGGTATTAGCAGTTGTCCAATGATCTTTGAGAATATAGAAGACCCCACATACACGTTCGTCCTGTGTCATAGGTATTCTCTTGTGGATGTCTTCTTCTACCGAGAACAATTGATACCAAAACGAGTGACATGACATCAGTAATCACTCCCTATTTTTCGGGCACTTCGATTATTGCCACAACCAAACTAAACGACAATTACTATTCACATTCGGTAACTATAATTGATATATGGTTTATGGGTCAAGGTTTGCAAGATTACCTCTCTACAGAACTTGTTAATGGCCTGTTTCCTACCAATAGTAAGTTGTGGAACCGTGATGATGACAATTGTTGAGTTTGTTGTTGCAGCCTATTGATAATAAATTGCAGGATTTGTTTCGAGTCAGTCAATCGTGTAAGTCTATATGTTCCATCACCTAAAATATGTATACCAGTGATATCACTCTTATTTATGATGTCATTAATGATCCGAGTCGACTACAACTACATGATCATGGCTTGGTGAGATTATTTGGACAAGGTAGGTTATTGACAATTAAGTTCAATAATATATTTCTATTGAGCACAGGCACCCGCACCTTGCAAATGCAAACACAACTTGAGCAACCATTTATCATTCATATACTCAGAACTCTTCCTTCTGAGTACGAGCCCATTTGTACACAGATTTTGTGCAGTCCCAAGGTACATACTATTACCGAGGCATTCTTTTGTATTATATGTGCTAGTCCTCATTATAATGCAGTATAATCACCTGTCGACCGTTCAACTCTCATAGCATATTCCACTAATTGCAATGAGATTAGCTCACAAGGAGGATGCAGTAGAGACCAAGGTAATGAAGGACAATTTGGTAGTAAGGGAAATGATGGTCGTACTAGTCGATATTTTTTTTATAACAAATTAGGTCATATACGTGACACTTAGCATTACATGGTCGGCTACCTCGTTCAGCAAATGTAGCCTAACTTGATACTGTGGAGATCCTCTCTCCATCCCAACTGCCATTATCTACACCTATTCATGTTTCCCAATAGTGTACTAAATTTCTACAATTTCCAGCAGCATAATAGGCTACTCATTTGGCTGCGCCGCCCGCTATGTCACTTGTCTAGACAAGTCATTGACCCTCAATGGAATTTTTATCATAAACTACAACACATCAAAGCCCATGGGTGATTGATTCCTATGCCATCGATCACATGAGTGATAATATCATATTGTTTTTCCACATCTGTCACTTAGGTACCTTACCTAATGTTACGCTTCTGAATCGCTCTTCTACATTTGTAAGTGGGATTGAGTCCTTTTATCCTACATCATTGATCTTTTTAGAATCTATTCTTTCTATCACCAAATTTCCATTTAACATGTTATCTATTAACAAATTAACCAAACAACTTACTTCTCTGCAACATTTTTTCCTAATTATGTTGTTTAGAATCTGAGAATATGTAGGAAGATTGATTCTGGGCATTAATTCAAGGGCTTGTAAAATTTGGACATTAATGTTTCTATAGCATCTACAGCTTCACCCGCACCTAAACAACTACATAGTCATCTTGTTCATCCCCCTCTACCTTCATTGAAGAAAATTTTGAGTCTTAGTCATATTTGTGAAATTTTGTGTCAATACTACCACCTAGGAAAGCATAGTCATAGTCCTTTTGTGAGTTGTGTCAATAAACAGGCTTCTTTCCCTTTCATGTTTGCCCATTTTGATGTCTAGGGTCCAAGCTGTGTTCTCTCTTATATTAGTTGTCGTTATTTTATCACATTCATTAACAACCATTCTCGAATGGCATGGTCATATTTAATGAAAGATCATTCATAAGTTTTTTTTTTACTTTTTTTTACTTTTTATGCTGAAATCAGCAAACAGTTTGATGTTTCCATTCAAATATTATGCAATAATAATGCCAAATAACATTATTTTATCCCAATTTATTCCATCATGTCTACACAAGGTATCATTCACCAGTCTTCTTATTCTCACACCCCATAGCAAAATGGGGTGACTGAAAGAAAGAGTCGGCACCTTATCAAAAGTACTCGTACATTGCTCCATATGCATCCCCCTTTGACATTTTGGGATAATGTGGTCCTTGCTGCTTGTTATATGATTAATTGCATGCATTCATTTGTGCTCCACGATCATATTGCGTATTCTAATCTTCCCCACGTGATTCTCTCTATTGGTTACCTCACGTGTCTTTGAATGTGTATACTTCGTCCATATTTTATCTCTTGTTCAGGCCTTCATATGTGCTCCACGACTAAATTTCATATTCTATTCTTTCCACCTCGTGATTTTCTTTACTTGTTGCCTCCATATGTCTTTGGATGTGTATGCTTCATCCATAATCTATCTCCCGATCATGACAAATTAAATCAACGTTCTCTCAAAAGTATATTCCTTAGATATGCCAAACACCAAAAGGGGTATTGATGTTATTCTCCTTAATTACACAAATGTTTTGTCTATGCATATATTACATGCTTTGAGTTTGTACCCTAATTTCCTTCCCCTTCACCTTCTTCTGATTCTATGACTAAGGCTCTTCCACTTCCTATTCATACATTTCCTCCTCTTGGTTCCCCAAACCCATCTGCGACTCTAGAAGGCCCAACTAGGACCAAACCTATGGAAAGCTCCTCCCGATTGAATAGACCAAATGCACATGTAAATGTATGATGCTATCATCTTCCTTGGCAAGCCGTGCCAAAACCAATCACCTCACCTCCTCCAAATACATCACCAATCCACCATCCATCCGATTTGGACCACCCGATTGTACAATGTAAAGGTATTCTTCGTTGTCCTTCACATGCAATTTCTAATGTTGTTTCCTATAATTCCATGTCATCCGTGTTTTTTTCGTTTATTACTTTTTTATCCTCTATCTCTATACCAATATTTGTTAGTGGAGCCCTTATGCATTCAGGATGGTGTACTGCTATACTAGATGAAATACCTGCTTTGCACTCTAATGGTACATGGAGCTTAGTTTCTATTCCTCTCAGCAAGTCTATCGTAGGCTGTTGATGGATCAACACCACGAAACTCTCCCTAGATGGAACAATTGATTATCTTAAGGCTCACTTGATGGCCAAGGGATATCCTCAAGTTTATGGGCTTGATTACGGTGACACTTTTTCCTTAGGTGCTAAGATGTCTTCAATTTATGTCTTTTTAACATTTATTGCTATGTATCATTATCCCTTGCACTAATTGAACGTCAAAAATGTCACTTGGGTTTATAGGGCAACCACCTGGGTTTGAATGGTGATTTGCAGAAGAAAATTTATATGGAGCAATCACTTGGGTTTCTGGCTCAAGAAGAGTCTAACAATGCCTGTCTCAAAATGTTCTTATATGAATTAAAGCAATCTCTTCAGGCATTGTCTAGTCATTTTAGTATGGTTGTTTTACAATTTAAATAAAAACAGTGTGGTGTCAACCATTAATATTTTCATCGATATTCATCAACTGGAAAACACCTATGGCCGATTTTCTATGTAGATATAATTATCACTAGAGATGATATAGAAGGTAAAAGAGAGTTAAAAACATTTTTGTAATAACAATTCAAATAAAAGACTTGGGACCATTAAGTTACTTACTAGGATTGAAGTTGTAAGGTTGAATCAAGAGGTATTTATTTCTAAAGACAAGTATGCTCTTGACACATTGAGTGAAACAAGTATGCTAAGCTCTCGATTGTGTGACTCATCGATGGATCACAATATCAAATTGCTACCTAATGAAGGAAACAATACTAGATCTAGGACGATATAGGAGATTGGGTAGTGAACTCAACTATCTCAAAAAAAATCGCTCAAATATTTCCTTTGCAGTAGGTATAGTGAGTCAACTCTTAGACTCTCCACGGAAAAATCATTTAGGAGTTGTCATGCATATGTTTCAATACATTAAACGAGATCACGGCAAAGGGTTTATTGGAATAGATGAAATATTGACATTACAAGTCATTCAGATGCTGATTGGACAAAATCTTCAATTGAAAATTGTTCTACACCCAAGTATTGTGTATACATTGATGAAAAATTATTATCCTAGAAAAATGAAAAGCAGAATGTCATATCACACTCTAGTGTAGAATCAAAATACCATTAAATGGCACTATATATGAGTTGATATGAATAAAAGGAGTTCTCACGAAGCTTTGAATGGACTATTCTTCACCAATGAAATCAATGTGTGACAATCAAACTATATTGCACATAGCCTCCAACCTTATATTTCATGAGCGGACTAAGTATATTGAAATTGGCTGCGATTTTGTACGGGAGAGATTGCTAACAAAGGAGATAGTCACTTCATATGTTAGTTCAAACAACCAACTTTCCAATTTTTTCACTAAGCCCTTGAATGGTTTTAGAGTTAAATACATTTGTGACAAATTTGGAAAACATGACATATATGCACCAGCTTAAGAGGAAGGAATAGGGTCAAGAGCAATTTGTAATTATACCCATATTATGGGAGTTTAGTGCTCATTTGAGTACTAAGCCTTTTCTCCATCTCTCCTCACTCTATATTTAACAATTAACTTTAATTGTTCTGCCACTAGTATACTTCCTCCCCCATGGATCCAATATCATAAGCAAGCTTTGACTTCCAATCAACTAATCTTGGGAAAGCTAACGTCATGTTATCTACTCAGCAGCAAATGAATATACACCCTCAGAATAGACTTGTTCTGATAGTCTCTTACACAGGATATGGGATCACTGTTTATAATTAGATTATGCTTTTCTAAATGCACCAAAAAAACCTTTTTTTTGTAGACAAAATCTATGGCATCTGCATCTCTGCAAAGAATACAGATATTGAAGTATCAGTTGCAATATATTTATCTATCTAGATATATAAAATAGTTGGATTTTTGAATACGTGGGAGTCACCCGTGAACTCTACTGAAAGCTGTTGGAGTGATATGTGTCACTCCTACAATAACTGACAACCACAATACATTATTTTTCCTTTTTCTTGATAGTACTATATATTTTATATTTTTCAATTTAATATATATTTTAACCAGTCCTGAAATAATCCTTTTATATTCTAATATAATAACTACGGTGACATGGTAGATATACCTAACACCAATTCCAATCTTCCATTAGGATGACATACATCACTTATGCTCAACCACCAGGAGAAAAGAAAATCATGAAGAAAGCAACAGAAAAAAAAATTCGTGGTTTTCTTTCACTCTGTCATCATCAGTTTTGTCATCAGCAGTTTTAATCTGTCAGTGTTAGTATAACTCCACAATAAAAGTTCTCTCATAATCTGCTTCAACCATGGCAAGCTATCAGTACTAATATACCACAAGTCACTCTCAGCATCTTCTCCAACTAGGGCAAGCTATTATACACTTTGGGTCTTCTCAAAGTATTTCACCCATCTTTTTCTCTCTTTCCATTGTTAACTTCTTTTATTATAATAATGGGATCTTTTGCAAGGTGTGATGTTCATTAAAAAAAAAAAAGAATAAAACATGATTAATTAGGGGTTTTTGGGAATATGCTTCTGAATTATTACAATTTCAAGCATTGCTTATTGGCATTTAGCAATAATTTCTCCACTGCTAATGCAATATTGGATTTTCTAGGTTAATCCAACTGGTGAGATTCAGGTTATGATTCAAGTAGCATATTTCTCTCTTTTTTTTTTTTTCGTTGGGATACTCGTATTATGAAGACATACACAATGTTGCCAATAATCTGAAATTAGATTTAATAATTCAAACTATACAATACATACAAAAAGCAATATATTTGCTAATTTTTTCCTATTTTTCTTATTTATTGTTAACTTACTGCCTGATTTAAGAAAAGCGCAAACTTTAAAGAAAAAATTAAACCTGAGGACATTGCACGGGCTCAAATACAGTTTTGGGAAAACAAAACAAAAAAAGAGGGCTTACCAGATAATGCATAAGGCAATATGGCTTCATCGGCACCTTTTGATAGAAGGATAATCTTTCCATTCTGACAATCTTTTACCACTACTGACATTCTCTTCCTGTCAGAAGTGAATTCTAGCGTGTCCAATACTTCAAAATGAATTGCTGAAGCATTGAAATTGATCTCTGCAAAAGTTTAAAACCAAAAGAAAGTGAAACCATTATCCCAATGTAAATGTTCTTTCAAGCATGACAAGATAAAATAGATGTGCACCAAGAACATTTGCATTCTTCTTGACAAGGACCATATGTAGGCAGGCAGCAGCTTTAACTAAAGCCTCCTCATCCTGAGATTGTGCCTTGTACACGATTTCTCCACTTTTACTGTAGACAGTTAGAAAAACAGGAGCATATATTAGACCCACAATAGAAGTTCCTTCAGTTACGCCTGTTTTAGGCATCCGTGCATTTGATCAGAAAGATAGATTTGGACATTGCAAGGAATTAAAAAGGCCTCTGATGATATTTTCTTTTACCCAAGAGCATAATTTATCACCTTCGTGTTGGTATAACTGTATTGCATATTGCCATAACTGTGATAAATCGCAAAACATCAGGAGATCCATTAGAAACAGCACCATGCAGCACCTCATCTGTCAATTAACTCGAGGAACATCAGAAGCAAGCAAGGCAAGTTCTACAATTAGAAAAGGATCTTCAAAAATCAGACCACGGAATGGATCTACTTTATCCCCATCAACAAATGCAGCAGAAGACAATTTGCAAACACAAATTCAAATCATTACTAGAGGCAATCTAAAACTTAGAAACAGGGTATCATTTTGTGTCGATAAATTTTATGATGCTACACAGGCATGGAACTATATTTTTTTAGCATCAAACTAATCCATAAAGCAGCTGTGTAGAACAAAGCAATGAAAGCCTGCTACAACATCATTTTGAAATTAAGATGAGGAAAAACTGAAACTGAGATTCTGCACCAATGTCCGGAGAAAAATATTCCTTCCAAGTACAAAATAAAATTCATAAAATCATAGTTCATCCAAGAAAACCATAACGTCTCTCACTTGATGTTAAAATATATTGATATTCTAGTAACTCCACATTAAACAAGACATGCACAAGCAAAGTCGTAGACCTTCAATTATATCTGCACTAAGCTAATCCTCTAGTTTCCAACGATCTCCCTTAGGGGACAGCCATGCTTGCTTAGTTGGCTTGCTTATTACAGATAGTAAGTGTTTTGGTGCCAAGGAAACAAACAGAATTCAGTGAACTACAAGATATCCTCTGTATTTATTATTAGAGTCTTTGAGAAAAAGAAAGTTAGTTCTTGCATGTTGACAGGAGCTATGGATCACACTGAAATTGTGCAAGTTATTCTTGCCTCTGCAGTTTGCCCACTCTTTGCCAAGATACCATCAACAGTTCATATGGTCAATTGTGCTGATGATTATTTGTGGGTCTCCTTTTTGGATGACAAGCTTTTTTTGTTCTCAAATTCTTGAAAACCTCCTTACTTTAATCAAAATCCCTTCTGAAGAGGAGGAAGGATATTGGTGTCTGATCAACCTGGAAATAGATCTGAAATTACATAATGAAAAAGATATGAATATGCATTATGTGCCTTTTTACAAAGGACCAGCTAGATCTTAGCCTGCAAAGTCCCTCACAATGAAAAAGAGTAGAAACACTATGTTTGGCAGATTGCCTAATTTATTGGTTGTTAGGAGCTTTTTCACTGCTTGGATTGATCTTTCATCTTTTATTTGCTTTGGTTGAGCTTGAGCTTTTTTTTTTGGAGGGGGGATTTGGAGGATCTTCTAGTACGATATATTATCATACTAGCTTCAATTATTGTATATGTCTCTCGTACAATAGTTAATGTATTATTTATAGTTACTTATCCAGGAAAAAAAAAGAAACAGCAAATCAATGCCTGAGGCAACAATTAGAATAGCTATACAGGGTGAACATATAACATATTTAAAGCAATCATCAATTGAATCAACTATCAACTTAGAGAAACCATTTTCAACATTAAAAAACAAGAACTTATTGGGGAAAAGAACAAGAAACTAAGATAAACAATTGGAAAAGAGTGCAATCTTGCGGAATATGAGACTATTAGCAGGAAGATAGCCATGAAGATAATGAGCATATGTAAATGAAACAAATGAAAGCTCAGAACTCATTTGTACAAATAACACCAGAAATAGAATCCCAATAATGAACCTTTCAAAGCATCCCCACACTCATTCCCATAAAAGATTCCACTGATGCAGCATCTCTTGAAGATCATTTTGTTATCTGTTAGGGTCCCAGTTTTATCAGTCAAAATGTACTCCACTTGTCCCAGGTCTTCACTAATTGCTGTGCTGAAAAGCACAATACATAGTCAGCATTTTTGCAAGTTCACTTGATGTAGTGAAGTTTACATATACTTGTCCTCGATGGAAATTAAGCAGCATTTCTCTTACTTGGTTGCATGGGAGGAAATACCCGTCTCTTGGTCAATCATTTCATGGTCCCAATCAATAAACTTTGCATATAAGCTCTTCACAAAATCAAGAGAAACCTGCCAAAAAATGAACAGTTAAAAAGCTCCATCAAGAAATTAATGAACCAAATAATCCCCAACAACACCTATCATGTGTGCGAGTGTGTGGTGTGGATGTGTATGTCTGCTGGGTGACTTATTTTGGAGTCTCGTGCAATGATTGGGATAGAATAGAATACCCACACAACAATCACACTCACATATATGTTCATGTGTATATTCCTGATGGATGACTTGTCCTAGGAATATCATGCTACGATTGGATTGGAGATCCACAGCCCATATTTCCATGGGTTTTTAGTGCACATATTGCACAAAAAAGAAACAAATATCTCAATTAATTCCAAAAATAAACTAATGTGAATATTGGCAAATATATTCCAAGGCATTGGGACATCCAGGGTACATTGAAGCAGATTCTTGCCCTGATTACTTGAGTAGGTTGGAGAATTTAATAAAGGCCATCAGCATATATCCAAGAGAAACAACATAAAAAAACAATCCAACAGAGCAAAACCAAACAAGGGAGATGACCTCAGTATTAAAAACGTATATCACATTTGACATATATAATTAGAATTATGCAATGAAAAATAGAAGAAAGGGATCATTAGCATTGACAAGTAGAATGATTAGCTTTGCTTTGGCAGCATTTTTTTTAACCTGCAGCAAGACTACAAAGAAATGATCAGACAAACCTACTCCATAAATTAACTTCCATGATATGGATCAGCATAGATGTCATGTAAAACAACCACTACAATTCTCTTGGTGAAGTAAACTCACATTGTTTACAACAGCATCATAGGCAGGAGTGGTTAATGCAAAAAGAAAAACCAAATACAATTCACACCCTACAGATGTGGGAATCACATATGAACTCACTTTGAATATTTGTAACCCATTACTAACAAATAATTTGATGTCAGAATCACAAAGCCAGGCCAGCACTGTGCTAACATGCAGCCATTTGTGCACTTTTAGCAAATCGGACAGCAGTTATTTTGAGTGAGAGAAATTGATATACATCAGTGGAACAAGGCAAAGGCATGGCTGAAATCTACAAAGAAAGAGTCAGAAACAGAGAGAGAAATCTAAAGTTGTGCACACGGTCACTCTAGGTTTGGAAAATTTTCATTAATGGGGAACAGCTTTCCTGAATCCTGATAGAGAAGAGCAGTTACATAAGTGGGAAATTAGCCGTTTATTGGCATCACAACATAGTCGTGAAAATGATTAGCAGGCCATTGTTTTTGATATATTCAATAAAGTGGAGATAAGGGGCATTTTTTAAACCCAAAGGCCCTACTTAGTTAGAAAAACAGTTTTCTGTTTTTCATTTCTCAGTTTTCTTTTTCTTTTTATTTTTCACTTTTTCATTTTTATAGTTTTTTTGAAAAACACATTGATTTGTTTTTGTCAGAAACATAAAAATTTTAAGTTAACATTTATTGATAATTATTTACAAATTTCCAATCATCCAGCATATGTTAAAAATTATTAATTAAAAAGTTACTTGATAAATTTACTTAGTATATTATTTATAATCAACTAGCTAATGGAAAACATTTTGTGATAGTTCAGTTCATAATTACCAGAAATTATAAAAAATTTTGTGCCGCAAAATAGTAAATTGTACGTTGAATGAAACTTATAATTATAATTTATTATATAAAATGGCACATATCTACATATTTTATAAATATGCTACGCATACTTGATGTCAAACCATTAACTATACCTTTATTAGAAGCTTGAGCTCAGTTCGTCTGAGCAAAATTCATGAAATTAATAAGTCAAACTCGAATTTAATTTTGTCCTAACAAAATTAATTATTCAAATATAAGTCTACTATTACTAAACATTTTATGGCCTCGCCTATATATTTAATTGTCAATAAGTCAAAAATGAATATTGATACGACTTAGATTCAGGATTTAAGGAAGTTTAATTAATGCTAAGTCTATAAGCAAATGATGCATTAATTATTGACACCCCGAATTTACACATCACAATTTGATTGATACGAATCTTGAAAGAAAGTTGATTTTCCTTCTTCCACTCGAATCATTTATTCATTTTCCATTCTTGATAAAAGAGAATCCAGTAAAGAAAGAGAATAAGGATGTGGTTCTTTTGAAAACGGTTCCCCCCTTTGACGTTTCCAACAGGGGATCTTTATAGCCGTCTCTTCGCCTGGCACACCTGATCAGATCATTCAGACGAAAAATCAGTTCTAATCCGTTACGACCGGTTTGATCCGTTGAGATTGGTTTGATCCGTTGCGACCGATTTGATCCGTTACGACCGGTTTGATCCGTTGCGAGCGGTTACCAGGAACAGTTCTTTCCACGTGTCTAGAAAACCGTGGTAGTTTTCTTGTTGCCAAACGACTCCATGACCCAACGGGCCTTCTTCAATGGGTATTTCTTCCATGTTAAAATCAGCCCAAATATTATTGTACCCATCACTAGTTCACCATGTTGGCAGGTTAAAATTTTTAACCGGCGACATGTTCTTTCTGATGGGTCACTCGAGTATGCTCCTTCTGGCATCATGCTGATTTGGATTAAAATTGGCTATCAGCCGGCTTGAACTTGAAACCAACTTTTACGCTTGTCGATTTGAACTAAAATCGGCTGTCAGCAAGTTTGAACTTAAAATCGGTTTTTCTGCTTGCTGATTTGAACTGAAATCGGCTATCAGCCAACCTGAACTTGAAACCGGCTTTTCTGCTTGTCGATTTGAACTAAAATCGGCTGTCAGCCAGTTTGAGCTTGAAATCGGCTTTTCTGCTTGCCGATTTGAACTGAAATCGGCTATCAGCCAGCCTGAACTTGAAACTGGCTTTTCTGCTTGCCGATTTGAACTGAAATCGGCTATCAGCCAATCTGAACTAGAAATCGACTTTTCAGCTTGCCGATTCGAACTGAAATCGGCTATCAGCCAACCTGAACTTGAAACCGGTTTTTCTGCTTGCCGATTTGGACTGAAATTGGCTATCAACCAGTTTGAACTTGAAATAGGCTTTTCTGCTTGCCGATTTGAACTGAAATTGGCTGTCAGCCAGTTTGAACTTGAAATCGGCTTTTCTGCTTGCCGATTTGAACTGAAATCGGCCATCAGCCAGCCTGAACTTGAAACGGGCTTTTCTGCTTGCCGATTTGAACTGAAATCGGCTGTCAGCCAGTTTGAACTTGAAACCGGCTTTTCTGCTTGCCGATTTGAACTAAAATCGGCTGTCAGCCAGTTTGAACTTGAAACCGGCTTTTCTACTTGCCGATTTGGATTGAAATCAGCTGTTATCCATTTTGAAATCGTCTAAAGCCCTTATCAAGTTCCCTCGAAGGATGGGCCAAATATTAATTACATACCAGTGAGTAACCCTATCTGGTTCTGCCACATGTGTATCATTATGACAGGCGTGTCAGTTGGCCACCATTCTAAGAAACGGTTCGGAATCAGTGCCAAAATTTGAAATCGATTATAAATCCGACTTCTCCCATTTCTTGCCGTTTCATTTCAAACCCTTCTCTTCACTTCGTATCTTCACCATGGCTCCTCGCGTTCAAGTTCCTCATGTTCAAGCTCTTCAATCGGTTCTTTCATCTACTGATATAGATTCAATTTATACTAAGTTCAAGATCTAAAAGGAAATACCTTTCTTGGTTTCTTCTGAGAGTGATAGGGCTTGCTCTCCTCCTGATGGGTATATCACCATTTATGAAGCCCATCTTAATAGCGGTTTATGTACTCCTCTTTGCACGTTTTTCTGGCTTCGTGGGCTCACACTGAATATTACAACCGTGAAAGTGCTTTCAAATTTAGTCAAAGTGGTGACTGGATTTTCTTGACACCCCGTGAATTAAATATTGGTGGGGTAATTTATGAATCAGCCAAAAACTGGAAGGATAGGTTTTTCTTTTTGAAGGCTAGCTTTGATTTGGGTTTCTCTGTCGGTTGGGATAATGTTCCGTCATCTTTTACGGGTAAATTTGAAGATGATGAGAAAAAATTGGCTCGACAATTTACCGATTTAATTCGTGATAACCTTGATTCATTTTGTGACAAGGAGCGCCTCTTTTCTCCTGAAATTCTAATGTTGGCCAAGTGGGAGCCTCGATCGGTGACCACAGCAGTAAGAAGTCATACCTTGAAACGTCTTAAGAGGAAAACTTAGCAATCCAAAACTAAAAGTTCAACCTCCCGTCGCCGAATGGTTTTGGCCAGTCCATCCTCTTCCTCTACTGATACTGGTGTACCGATATCGGAGAGGATGACTGGTATGAAGAAATCAGTGGGAGAATCTGTCTTACGTTCAGTTTCTTCAGCATCCAGTGTGCAGGCGACTGTGGAGGTGGCCGAACTGACCTCTAACGCTCAAATGCCGAATAGGAATACCGGGTCTAAAATGGCTATATTTGGTGGATTCCCACCTCTCTCAGAAATTTGCAGTGAGCCCAAAACTGAGGAGGCTCCAAGAGCTTTAATGATCAGCGATTCCACTCAATCGGTCTATCTTCAAGACCGATTTCAAGAAGCTGCCCTTGCTTCTGAGGCACCTCCTGAGGATATTATCATTCCTTCTACTGGTCCAGCCAAGGCTCAATCTCAACCTGTTGCCAATCCGCCCCGTTTTGAGAAGGAAACTCGTTGCCCAGAAATTTCAATGTCCAATTCAATGAATGTTCAAGATAGAGTTCGCCCAGACTGGATGAACACTCCTGCCTCTTCTTCTCATCCTAGTCCTGGGGGCCATCCTGATCGTCCATCCACTCCTGCTTCGAGGATGTCTCTTAATGAAGTTACTTTGAATGCACGTTTTAACCAGGCAAGTTTTAGGTAATGTTAAATTTTTTGGGTATGGTCTAATTTTGCCAATTCAGACTGACTGACTTTCCTTTTTTTTTCTTCTTTTTTTTACAGGATGAAAAGCTGAATGAAATCATGAGAATCGGGATTCATCAACGGAGGCTTTGGATTGGGAATCTTCAGCAAAAAGTTTAAAACTTGTCTCAGAATCGGGTTGATCTAATAACGCTAGAAGAAATGAAGAATAAGATGGAGGCAGCTATCGCAGAAGCCCAGCAGTATAAGGATTAAAATTTTAATCTTGAATCCGAATTGCAAAAGGCGAGAGACGAGCTCCAATCTTCTAAACTTCATCTGTCGGACTTCCAAAATGAGTTAGCCCATTTAAGTTCTGAACTGCAGATCCGACTCAGACTGGAAGAAGTAGGATCGGCTCTGAATGCCATATTTCGGGAAGGCATTCACTTGTGCCAAAAGATAGCTTTGCTGATTGACCCTCAATTCCCAATTAATTTTTTCGACCAAAGAAACATGGATGTGCATCGCCGAACTGATTTGAAGGATTTTTCTGATAGAGGCGAATCCTCATTACACCCTCTTCGGAGCCCCTTGACATAGATGTATATATACATATACATATTTTTAACGGTTATGCATTAATTGAACTCATGTTTGCATAAATGTTTTGATTGTCATTAAAGATTACTTGATATTTATTTCACCATCGTAGACTGAACGTGCTCGTCCTTATATAATGGAGTCGCCACACGTGTGTTGGATAATCCCCTAAGATTTTAGCATATTTGACCGCTTGCTTGCGTGTCAATTAGAACGGATCCAGCATTTGTAATTCGACCTCGAAATAAGTCGCTCGATATAGAACCGAGATTTTTAATATTTTTAAGACTGCTTATAGGTCTGTAGGCAAGTAGTGTTTTACCACTTGACTTAGGGACAGCCTAGGTCGATCAGTAACCATGCCAGATTTTATAAAGAATATAACCGGTCAGTCAAAAAATAGTAAAAATTTTTTTTTTATTAATATCGAAACGAGATACACATTTTAAGGCATACATGATACCTGTAAGGATCCGAAGTGAGCTCTACTGATAGAACTTCTTTAAATGGAAAGCATTCCATGTCCTTGGAATGAGCTTTCTATTTTGAGTACGTAATTTATAGGCACCATTTTGGAGAACAACAAAGACAATAAAGGGGCCTTCCCAATTGGGAGAAAACTTGTTTCTGTTAATTATCTTTCCCATTGCTTCAATACTTCTCAGAACCAAGTCCCCAATGTTAAATTGGCGAGCTTTTACTCTTTTGTTATAATATCGAGTGATTCGCTGTTGGTAAGCTGCTATGCGAACTTATGCCGTTTCTCTTGTCTCTTCAAGCAAATCAAGTTGCTCCCTGATTTTTTGGGTGTTACTGACCGGATCAAATTTTTTGACTCGCAGACTGGGTAATACGATCTCCACTGGTATGACTGCCTCCGTTCCAAAACATAGGCTAAACGGAGTTTCTCGCGTGGGCTCTTTTGATGTCGTGCGGTAGGACCACAAAACTTGTGAAAATTCAACAGCCCAAGAGCCCCCAGTATCTTCTAATTTTGTCTTCAATCCATGCAATAGAGTTCGGTTGGTGACCTCTATTTGTCCGTTTGATTGGGGGTATGCTATTGAAGTATGAACCAACTGAATGCTCAAATTGGAACAGTATCGGGTAAAGCATTTTCCAGTGAATTGAGTTCCATTGTCAGTAACTATCATTTCAAAAATTCCAAATCGACAGACAATGTTGTGTTTAATGAATTCAATAGCATTGTGTTCAGTTATCCGAGCCAATGGAGCGGCTTCCACCCATTTGGTAAAATAATTGATGCCAACCATAACGAACTTTCTTTGTTCAGTTGTCATTGGAAAAGGACCCAATATATCGAGTCCATATTGCGAAAACGGCGAAGGAGCTTGTAAAGATTTCATCTCTGTGTGTGGTTGGTGCGTCAAGTTACCATGTAATTGGCATTTTTTACATTTTTTGACGAATTCCATGGCATCCCTTTTGACAGTAGGCCAGTAATATCCTAGACGTAGTATTTTGAACGCAAGATTATTGCCTCCTATGGGTGATCCGCATATTCCTAAGTGTACTTTGCTCAACACATATTTGGCTTCATCCGGAGTAAGACAATGCAAATACGGGATTGAATATCCCCTTCGGTATATTTTTCCATCCATTATGGTATACCATCC